>VMDR010018164.1:0-19420 GCA_007922815.1 Macrotus californicus | reverse complement strand
TCAGTAAAGACTAAAATGCATTGGTAAAATTTGGAGAAGTAAATTATTATCTTGTAAGCAAGGACAGTGGCTAGCCATAAGAGGAGTAAGTTTTGCTGGGAGAATTATAAGGGTATAATAAGGGGAAGATTATACCTGCTCTGTAGGTGATTACTTCACTTCCACAAGATTGCAAACATTGCTGTAAACCTTCTTGCACACGTGCCCTAGTGTATGTACCCTAGCTTACCCACCTAGAACTAAAAGTACTGGGTCATAAGGGTATTGATACTGTTCTGTCTCTACACCTGGATAGAGGTTACACAGGTACTCATTAAACTGTGATTTGTGATTTGTGCACTATAAACTGTGTCATGTGATTTGTGCACTTCTCCTGTATTTATTTTCTATTTAATAATAAAAAAGAGTAAATGGATTATAGTTAAATGGGGAACCAAGCATAAAACATCTTGAAAAATTGTGTTGTAAAGAAGAGAATACAATAGTAACTAAGAGAAGCTAGTAGACAAGGAGTAGGGAGGAGTTGATTAGTTTTCTTTTTTCCCTTCAGTTTTATTGATATATAGTGATACATACTATAAACTAAGTTTAAGGGATACAATGTGATGATTATATATATATCTATATAGATATATATATGTATATATATATATAGATAGATATAGATATATATATATATCAAGCAATGGTTACAAAATAAGGCAAGTTAACACATCCATCACTTCAGAGAGTTACTGAGTTGAGAATATTTAAGATCTACTCTCTTATCAAATGTCAGGTATACAACACAGCATTGTCAATATAGTCCTCATACTGTACATTGAATTCCCAGACCTTATTCATCTCATAACTGGAAGTCCATACCCTTTGACCAACATCTTCTCATGTCTTCCACTTCCTAGTCTCTGGCAACCACCAGTCTACTCTATGAACTTGGGTTTTTCAGATTTCATATGTAAGTAAGATGATACAGTATTTGTCTTTCTCTGATTTATTTCACTTATCATAACGTCTTCAAATTTTATCCCCATTCTCACAAATGGCAGGATTTTCTTTTTTAATATATGTGAAAGATTTTATATATATATATATGTATATACATACAGAGAGAGAGGGGGAGAAGGAGAGAGAGAAGATGACAGAATCTTATATGTAAAAAAATCTGAGACTCCACTGAAACATTGTTACAACTACTCAATAAATTCAATAAAGTTGCAAAATACAAAGCCAACACACAGAAATAAGTTGCATTTCTTTATGCTAGCAATAAACCATCTGAAAACAATTACAATAGCATCAGAAACAATAAAATACTTAGGAATAAATTTAACCAAGGAGGTGAAAGATATGTACACTGAAAACCAGATGACACTGTTGACAGAAATTCAAGAGGACAAAATAAATGGACAGATATACTATACTCATGAATTGAAAGAATATTGTTAAAATGTCAAAACTATAATCCATCCATAAATTCAATGTAGTCCCCATCAAAATTCCAAATGGCACTTTTCACAGAAATTGAAAAAAAATTCCTTAAATTTATATGGAACCACAAAATGCCCAAACAGCTAAAGCAATAAAGAGAAAGAAGAACAAAGCTGGAGGCATTGCATCTCCTGAATATATTGCAAAGCTATTGTAATCAAAACAGTATAGTAATGGCATAAAACCAGATACATAAAGCAATGGAATATAATTGAAAGCCCAGAAATATACCTACATGTATGTGATCAACAAGGAAGCTAAAAATACTCAATGGGGGAAAGGATAGTTTCTTTAATAAATACTGTTCAAAAAAACTGGATATTCACATGTTTTTTTCCTTTTTAGGAATGTAGATATTCAAGAATTTTTCACTGTTTATGGGAAATATCCAGTTGAAATGGAAAGAATTCAAATGGACATGGGCGAAGACGGACAATCAATTGAGCACAATTTCTAAAAAGCATGGAGTGTTACTTGGTATAATACTCTAATGATGAATACATGCTATTACATATTTGTCCAAACCCACAGAACGGACACACCAAGAGTGAACCTTAATGCAAACTGTGGATTGGGGGCAATTATGATGTATTGGTACAGGTTTATTCATTATAGCAAATGTACCACTCTGGTGGAGATATCGATGATGGGGAAAGCTATTCATATGCAGGAGCGGGGGATAGATGAGAAATCACTGACCCTTCCCTTCCTCTCAATTTTGATGTAAATCTAAAACTGAACTAAAAACATTAAGTTTTAAAAGACTTTTTTTTTATGTAGGGAGTGTTAGGATACCATTCTCCAGCGCACCTCTAGCGCACCTGCTCTTGGGAGGGTAGTATGTTAGTACTGCCTTTTATCTGGACTATCTTTTCAAAGATGTTTGTATAGGAAACAGCTTTGAAAGGTGGAGATAATGTCATCCTCTCTGACAAGGGCAAGTTTGTTTATTTCTCAATGTGAAAAACATAATATTTCTCTCCAGGGCAAATGGCAGGCAGGCTTACTTGTCTCTAAACCCAGGGCTCCTCTTTGGAATGTAGCCCACCATATTTTTGAAGAGTCCCCTCACCTTCCTAGCACTTCTCTGTGGAGACTGGGGCTCAGGAATGGGCACAAATGTTCATACCCTGGCTACTGCTTTTGCTATGAGTGACTGTCTTTTGTGTCTGAACCAAGAGGCGTGTTTTCTGCCGGCATCCATGAAGAGGCAACAGTCTGCTTTGTCAGCCTGGAAGCTTGAACCCTCAGGCTCTTCGCAGCTTCGATAGCAAGGGCGGAGAACGCAAAGCATGGGCCTTTGGATCATCTAGAGCTCCCTTAGCTATGTTGTCACAGTAGCTGTCAGCTTGGCGTCCCTTGTAAAGCGCTGTAAAAATGTTAATGGGTTCTATCATTTAATCCGCACAGATTCCGTTAGAATTCCCATTTTACAGCTGAGCAACAGGAAAGTGACTTGACTGAGACCTGACGTTAACTAGTGCCTGAGACTAGATGTACATGTGGGTCTCTTGGCTGATCACAGAGCTGCAGCGCAGGGGTGTTTTCTGCCATTGTTCCCAAAATGCGGTTTATGGTCTGGTGCCAGTGCCTGAGAGGTGTGTACAAAGGGAACTGGGACAAGTGTCCTCAAGGGAATGAAGAAGGAAAGAAAAGCAACATGGCGAGTTTTTTCAGCTAAATATGTTCAATGGACATGGCTTACTTCATTCTGAGACCTAGTCCTTCCTGTTGGGGGGCAGAGGGGGGGTGTTTTCATATCCTCTTGTTAAAGAAACGAAAGTGATAGTAAACTGGAGTCTTGTTTCAGAAGTAATTAGTATCTTTCCTGGACAACTTAAATGGCCGGCAACCCATCATTGGTCCTTTCATGTTTTTTAATCTACGGAATCTTTAATTCTCAGCTAGAATTTACTAAGTAAATGTCATTGTGGAGCACTTATTGCTTCTTACATGGGCTCGTAGTCTAGTTCAGATTTCTGGTATGTAAATAAGTGTGTGTGCTTGTGGAGAGCAGGCACATTTGCACTGAACTGCCCTTGGAACACCAAACATAGGGCTTCTGCTATGATCTCTCCTTGTAAGCTTTTATTGTATTTGAGATCTCAAAATCCATCCCAGGGCCTGGCATATCTGGTGTGATTGGCACTACATAAACACCTGCCAACTAAATGAACAAGTGGATGAACAGATGCATTCATGAACTGAAGTTTCTTATCATTTTGGAAATTCAGTTGGTACATAAAATTGAACGACTGTACTCCTTTCGGAGCGACAGGTTTGCCTGATCCAGAACAACCGTTCCATTCTTCAAAGAGAAAATAAGAAATACGTGGCATACGTCAGCGGACATGCAGATAAATAGCGTTTGATTTTTTCTCACAAGTGATAATCTGCTCAGAGTAGCAAAAAACCGGCATCGGTCTTCTGAAAGGTCACATATGCTGCTACCTGCATTGCAAACCAACCACTGCCTGAATGACACTTGTCCCCGAAAGGCACGGGCGGTACATGTCAGCCTCTAAGGAAGGACAGAGACTTTGGGGGCTGTTGTGTGGCTGTTACTGTTGATGATTTACATTTTTTCTTGTATGGTTTGTAACATCTTTAAAATATTTCCTGCTTCTTAGCCACTTAAAAATAACACTGAATTAATCTCTGAAATTATGGAAATGAATTAAAAAGATGATTTTTAGTGTGCTGAGAATCAACTGTTCGATTTACTAAGTGTGAGAACTGACATGTTTTCTGCATCTAAGACCTTTTGAATAATCATAATTTTTTTTGTTGTTTTATGCTACCTTTTCATTTTCCTTTAAGCTGTTTTAGAGCTGGTAATTAAAGGCTATTTTTGAGTAACCGGGAAGTCCTCTGTTCCCTGGTCTTCTTCCTACAGACTGATTTGATTAGTGCTTGTAATATCATAGCTCGTCACCATGGAAATGCTGTAATGTGACAAATATATAGCAAATAAAATGGGAAGCAGGGCCAGCAGAAAGGAAACAGGCTTGTGGCTGGAAACAGACCTCAGCTTCTAATCTTCCAGGGAAGTCCGGGGGGAACATCTGTCTTTTAGCCCCACACAGCAATGTGCTTAGGGAGCCCCCCAACTTCAGAATTCCTTTCATGATTTCCTGTCTTTATAACCATAGACAAATCTCTTTTCCCCACATTCCATGACTCTGTTCAATTACTTTCTCATATAACTGTTGTGTCATTTTAATTCAAAGCAACAACGGGCCTTCAGGAATAAACCAGAGAACATTCCTCTGCTGAGCTGATGAGGTGAATGGGAAAAGGGACAGATGAGGAAAAACATATGACATGAATATCAGCCATGACTCTCCACCACCTGTGACTCTCAAGTTCTTTATCTGTGAAAGGGACATAGGACAAGGGTTTGCTTATCTTACAGGAATGACACAAGAACTGACTGAGACAATATGGGAAAAAATACCTTGGCAAACAAAACACAATATAAAGTGTTGTTTACCAATCTTAGGAGAGTCCAAAAACTGATCAGTCTTTATTGTTCTCATTGATATACATCGGCCCTCAGTGAGTCATCATATACCTGCCCTTTAACCACATTGCCATAATGTATATGACAGACCAGGTTTTCCAGGAATTATATGATCCTTATGCTTTAAAATATGAACTACACAAAATCCTGAAAGGAAAAAATGCTCAGAGTTAGTGGGCTTTGGCAGAAAGATGATGCCCTGGGTGAATGAAAAGGGCATTGCCATCTCTAATTTTTGAGGCAGTAGAAACAACAGCACCCGGCGCCCAGCCCTCACATGCCCCAAATGTCCTCCTGAGCTAATTTGCAGCAGGAGTGGGCACACTGTGACTTCTGCGGTTTCTGCATTGGGACAAAAAAACAAACCCTCCTTATTAGGAAACAAATGGCCCAAATGAAAAGCTCCTGTAGGTTTAAGCCCACAGAAGCAATCCAATTTTAAAAGGACTCTAAAGACACATTTCTCTTCAGTGAGAGGACATGAGATATGAGGTAATAATTAAACTCATAAACTAGTCATAATTGAAAACAGAGTTTAATAGATTAGAGCTCTGGGCTGCAGCTCGGTCAGGACAGGGGGCACCGGCGCCAGTGTAGGAATGAGAGCGTTGGGTGGTGTGATCTCTCCTGGCCCCGTCTCCCTTCCCCTAAGTACACTGCTTATGCCTCCTTCCCCTTTTTGCCCCCTTCCCCTTCCGTTACTCCCCTTTCTCTTCCTTGCCCTGCATTACCCAAACTGATCATCCAGATTCTTGCCACCCCAGGGATGCAGACAAGCATGAGAATATTATGCTAAGTGAAATAAGCCAGTCCGTGAAAGACAAATATCACGTGATCTCCCTTCTATGTGGAATCTAATGAACAAAATCAGCTGACGAACAAAATAGAAACAGAGGCATGGATACATGGAACAGACTGACAGCTGTCAGAGGGGAGGGGTTGGGGGGAACCAGATGAAAGGGAAGAAATTAGCTAAAGAACAAACATGCATGACCCGTGGACACAGACAACAGTGATGGCTGGAGAGAATCTGCATCGTGGCCAGCACTTGTTGTTTGTTGATTTATTGATGATGGCCATTCTGACAAGTATAAGGTGGCATTTCATTGTGGTTTTAATTTGCATCTCTCTGATGGCTAGTGACGTTGACCATCCTTTCAGGTCTATTGGCCATCTGCATGTCTTCTTTGGAGAAGTGTCTGTTCAGGTCCTTTGCCCATTTTTAAATTGGACTGTTTGTTCTTTTGGTGTTGAGTTTTATAAGTTCTTTATTAATTTTGAATATTAACCCCTAATCAGATATATCATTGGCAAACATGTTCTTCAATTCAGTAGGTTGTCTTTTCATTTTGTTGATTGTTTCCTTTGCTGTGCAAAAACTTTTTAGTTTAATATAGTCCCGTTTATTGATTTTTCTTTTGTGTCTCTTGCCCGGGAGATATATCAGAAAAAAATATCATTATGAGAAATGTCTGGCACTTTACTGCCTATGATTTCTTGTAAGATTTTTATGGTTTCAAGCCTAACATTTAAGTCCTCTTATACCATACACAGGAATAAACTCAAAATGGATTAAAAACTGAAATGTTAGACTCAAAACTATAATTTTATTTTATTTTTCTGTTTCTGAAAACTGAATTCATATTATCACACTGTCTTCCCTGCGACA
Source organism: Macrotus californicus (assembly GCA_007922815.1). Taxonomy (NCBI): domain Eukaryota; kingdom Metazoa; phylum Chordata; class Mammalia; order Chiroptera; family Phyllostomidae; genus Macrotus; species Macrotus californicus. The sequence continues at coordinate 12,740 of VMDR010018164.1, read as the reverse complement.
TGAATGTTCAGAGCTCAGTCCATGAATGGCTGGAATCTCCTCATCCTTCCTGACGAAGCCACATTCCAACTGTTTTATTATGCCAACACTGAAGGATCTAGCAGCTCAGACAAATTTGTTTAAACAACTGATTCTTTTCTAGAACAAGACTGGTAGGCAGGGTAGGAAGTAAACTAAGGCAGGGAAGAGGAGGGAGACATGTCTCACCCTCGGACTCGGCAGTCCTCAGACCGGTCCAATAAGATTGCCGGGTGTCATCACCAAGCCCTTATTATATGAGATGTTAAAGGGACTTATCTAAGAAAAAGAAGATCAAAAATAGGAACAGTAAAATGACAACAAACTCACAGTTATTAACAACTGAACCTAAAACAAAAACAAAAACAAAAACAAACTAAGCAAACAACTAGAGCAGGAACAGAATCATAGAAATGGAGATCACACAGAGGGTTATCATTAGGGGAGTAAGTGAGAAGAGAGAGGTAAAAGGTACAGGGAATAAGAAGCATAAATGGTAGGTTGAAGATAGACAGGGGGAGGTTAAGAATAGTATAGGAAATGTAGAAGCCAAAGAACTTATATATATGACCCATGGACATTAACTAAAGAGGGGGAATGTGGGTGGGAAGGGGTGTGCAGGGTGGAGGGGAATATAGGGGGGGAAATGGGACAACTGTAATGGCATAATCAATAAAATATATTTAAAAAAAAAAAGATTGCCGGGTGTTCTGAACATCACAAGCGGGGATGGCGCAGGAGGAGGGGGGTTCTGAGATTCTGTGCGGGAAAGGGGGCTTCGGTGACAACTTCGCTGAGACAAAGCGCCTTTACCAGCTGAGAAAGACAGCCTTTGCAACTGCACATTATTCCCAAGGTTTAGAAGGGGGAGAAGGAGAGGGAACCTAGAAGCTGAGTAAGTTATGTGACCCCTGAACGCCAACAGTCAGCACACTCAGATTAGCTGGGTGCCCACTTGTATTCTCGGCTCAAGCGCATAGAACAAACTCACTAACAGACTCACTAACAACTTCATCTCTTCCATATGCAGGGCGTTCGGTCTAGCCGGATGCCTGCTCGCGTTTCGTGTTTGCGTGTGTTTCATAAATAAACTTGCTCCCCCATTTCCACTGTACATGTTGGTCTCTCGCTTGCGTTCATCTCTTGCCAGCAAGGCAAGAATTGAGGAACAAGCTTCAGGGGGACCTCCTGACTTGGGTCTCTCCCCAGTAACAAGACCAGCAAATTCACAAGCCAAGGGTAATAAAAAGAAATCAACACTGTCATTTTAATTCTACTATACTCGTACAATGGCTCCTTAGTTCTGACTCTAGAGTATTTCAGACTGAATCATGATCTTCCATTTAGCAAAGGGAGTCACAGAAAGGGCTGGTCTGGCCATGTAACTGGTACAGAAAAATGAGCATTGGTTTGTGAATCTAATGTTAACTTTTTAAAGCTTATCTTAGCCTTATACTTGGTACAGGGCTCTTAGCTATAAACTTAACCCTCGGAAGAATAGGTTTTGTTTAGCAGAGCACCTGGTACGTCGGCAGTGCTCCTCAAAGTCTGGTGATCACAGAATAAAGCTTTCCTTTTCTTGGGCACTTAGGCACCTCTATCTGGCAGGGGCTTGCTGTACCCCATGTCCATCCTGTCGCGGTTTATAAGAAAAAAAAAATTACTTTTAACGGATCTGAAGAATCTCTATTTACTTAATAACAAAAACTACAACCAGGGCACTTGGAAAACCTTTTCATTTCTTTCATCTCGGTGATCCCTGAGCTCCCAGCCACAGAACAGATAACACTAGTCAGGACCTTTAAACTATCCTGCAAGGAGTATGTCATCACCTCGGGCCGTTGGGACTTCTGTGCCAAATCTAAAATTAAACTTCACAAACTCCTAAAAGTCACTGTGAAGGTATATTTTAGAGTTTAGAATAGATAAGTCCAAGTGAAACGGTGAAAGAGCGATTTACAATGCTTGGCAAAGTGCACATTCTTATAGTCCTGGTGCTTAGAAAAACCTATAGACATAGCTGGAATCTTACCTTACCAAGGATTAACCAGTGGGAGGTGAAAGAACAGCTGAGGGGAACATTTGCTCCGCAGTGTTTTCCTGCAAAGAGCCTTGGAGAGAAGGAAAGTCCTACCCATTGAGTATTCCAGGCAATATACTGGGCACCTACTGTTCACTGTCACATATGGTGTCCCATGTAGTGGGTGATTTACCCCCATCTTAGGGATGAAGAAATGGAGCAATCCTAGGTCACTTGTCAAGTCAGAAATCAAATCTGGGATTGACTGGCCCAACAGCCTATGAATCCTCTAACCAGAGCCAGAGTTTTGGGTATGACTCTCTGCCTGCCCAGCTGGGGGACCTTGAATAATTTCCTGAGTCCACCTGGACCTTGGTGTCCCCTATGTAAAGCTGATGTTTTAGAGTAGATGATTGCAGGCTTCTTCTGGCCAGGGAATTTCTTCAAGGAAAAAATTCAGTGCGAGCCAGAATGGTAAGGGACAAACAGTTAATTGTCAATTCTGTTATGCTGTCCCATTATGATTCCATCGTGATGATTTGAATTTGTTTGGGTAGCCAGTAGAACCTGTCATGCTGCTATGTAAACATAAGTTTTAGCTACATAATCCAAGACATTATATGGATCACTTGGAATACTTTTGTTGCTTAAAACTTATAAACTGTATAACACGTTATATAAAGTAGAAATACAATAGTAAAGACCACCAATTTTTATCTTGCAATTATTTAAAACTGCAAAAATTTCTTCTTTAGCATATTGGGTAACAGTCTTCATAAGCTAATCCATAGAAATGTATATTCTTTTTATTTAATCCTCACCCAAGGATATGTTGTATTGATTTTAGAAAGGAAGGAAGGGAAGCGGGGAGAGAGAGAGAGAAAGAGAGTGAGAGAGAGAGATCAGCTGCCTTCTGTATGTGCCCCAACCAGGGATCAAACCCTCAACTTAGGTACGTGTCCTGATGAGAATTGAACCCGCAGCCTTTTGCTGCATGGGACAACACTCCAACCAATGGAGCCACCCAACCAGGGCAGAAATGTATATGCTTTTACTACAGTTACTTTAAGGATGATCTGAAAGAGACATAAAAGACGTGAGTAATGTGTCCAAAATGTCTGCTACAAACTGAATACAATATCACTCTAACTAGGACAATGCAGATAAAATCATGTAGTGTTTACAGCAAAGCAGGCTATTGCCACAACCCTTACTTTATGTAACTATTAGAGGAACATTTGCCTCACGACACAGTGATATAATATAATATACCTAGGGAAACAATTTGGATGTCTAGAGCATCTTTTTGGCAATTATAGAGTTTATCTCTTTGACCGCTGTTCATTTAAACCAGGAAGCAAAAATATGTAGCTGAGACTACAAACAAGCAATTTGCTGTTCTGCTTTGATTGATGGAAGAATTAGCATAGTACTGTGCCGGTAAACCTTGATGGAATGGGCCTTACCAAGAGGGACTGAAATGGTGCCATAATCACAGGCCAAGAAACGCTGGCCAGCATCTAATCACTCTGCGGAAGCCGTCATCCCACTCTACAAAAATGTTGCAAAATCCCGCCCCAGACAAACAAACACATAGGCGGTCCTTGCAGAGGATCCAAAGCAAATGTGGCAATGGAAATTCATCACGGAGCGCCAAGCGCCCTAGAAACTCAATGGATTTTTCCGTGAACCAGGTGGACATGTTGTGGAACTGCAGATTCACCACGCCCTGACAATATCCCAGAGTACCAGGTGGCATCGAAACTCACTTGCGTGGATTTGTAATTGCTCTCTCCCTTAGCCTGGGCCCTTCCCACCCTGCTGGACCCGCGTCTGTGATCCGCGAACGTTGTGTTCCCAGTAAGAGGCAGAACCTCACAAAAGCACCAGGGTGTTCAGTATTTGTGTTCCATACTTGGAAAAGCTGCTCCAATCGGCAACTGTCTGAGTTGCGGACTGGCCCAGCCACATTAATTCTAACTCAATCTCTTGATCATACAAATAATGGCAGTGATGATTAAAAACAGAGATGTATCAATGTGCTGGAGGGGACATTTTTAAGAACAGTTTAACCAGATGATATGAACATTCTTCTCTGACCTCCCTTGGAAGCTCTTTAGATCTTTCCCTGATTAGATTTGAACTTCCTTGCACTGTAATTTCGTAATCAAAGTCAGAAAAAGGCACTATAAAAAACTACATACTGAGCTTGTTTGCTTAATTGATTACAAGTTTCTCTTCCTTTTTACTAGCGTAATTAGATGCCAAAGGGGATAGATTAGTCTTAGAAAGGTACTGTATAACTATGCCGTTATATAACTGCATAATGGAAATAACTCATTTTAGTTATTGTAATAATTATTATGATAATTTTTATGATAATTCCTAAAACATGTCATGTCATCTAAGTCTTAATCAAATAAAAACGGCATGAAATCACCCGGTTACTGTGCAGCGAAACTACCTCCCAGCGGCCGTGAGTGCCGGCCTCCAATGGCTCGCACTGCTGGCTTCCTGCAGAGCTTTACCCTGGGCTGATGGGAGCCACCGTGCCCAGAAATGCCTTGGAACTTACGCACCACCCAATTTGGTGGGTCTATTGCCAACAACTAAGGCACAATAGCTTAGGACGCTTGCCTCCATCTAGGCGAGACAACCTGCCTGCGGTGCAATTCACGCTCCGATGTTCTCCCCAGAGTCAGGGTCACGCATGGCTTCCCAGGGAACTGCCTCTTTGCTTGGTTTTCTCCCCTCACGGTTCTCTTTTCCTTACTCTCTTGACTTTTTCCTGAATAAATCCTCAGTCAATCACTTGCAAAAAAATTTCCCATTTCCTAAACCCAACATAAAATCATACCACTTGCAGTGTTCTTGGTATTATTCCTCTGAGTCTATTGTATTCCTGTGGGTCCAGGTATGTGGGGCTTATACACACATGGTTGTGTAGGTAGTGGCATGGAGCTGGTGAATAATTTTGTGACAATTTTGTGATAGCTTAATGCTATCATCCCCAGTTTTGAAAATGAGATTGTTGAGGTAGGAAAATTAAATACGGATTTATGGGAATTAATGCTATCTTAGGATAGTAGAGCTTTCAAAAAAAAAAAAAACCTCTTTGTATCTAAATTTTAATTGGAAATTCATCTTCATGAGATATATTCTTTAAAAAAATTTATAACATACGTCCTACCTCTACAGCAAGGCCATTACTAAACACTATTAGGAGCCAACCTGAAGAGGCTTGCACTGACCCAAGAATGGGTAACAACTGTAATAAATTGAAACACACTAAAGATGCTTAAAGTTATGACTTAATAATTCTGAAGGAAAAAACAACAAAGGAAACTAATTGTTCACTAATGGATAATATTAGGGAATTCTGTTCAATTAAAGATAGAAATGGCTGAATCTCTTGAACTAGATCATAGTTTTTGCAAAGATACAAATGTTCTGTCATAAATTACTACCTTATCTGTTTGTCTAACTTCTTAGCCAATTTTCAAGACTTTCTTTTTTAATTTCTAAGATTATATAACTCATTGGGTAAAAAAAAATGCAAGCACATTGTTAATTGATAACTATAACACAGTTAATAAGAATGAATTTTATCTGGTATCTAACCATATTTCTAATATTTAAGGATACGAAGTATAATTTTTGAATAATTGAACATTAGAATAACCTTGGAGATGATAAGCCAAGAGCTCATTTCACAGATCAAGAGTCTGAGGCCGTTCTCTTCTCTTCTAAGACATCACCCACACAACTACGTCAGGAAGACTTTCTGTTAGAGAGTCCAGTGTTGCCTCTGAAGGACACTGCCTGTGGGAGGTCGGTCCGTCCCTCTTTCCAACATGGCAGATCTGCTTTGGTGATCACTGCTACCCCCTAAGTTCTCATCCTAGCTTTGGGTATGTTGGAAAGACATTTTATTTTCCTTCTCCTTATGAATTGGTAGGCTTTTCTTTAGCAATTATTTTTATTCCTCACATTCACAACAATGAGAATGTTACTGTGATGGAATGTGGATGCACAAATCCTTGGCCAACCCTGTTTGCAATCACGTAGGGGAAGGGGAAGAGGAAAGGTTGCTAACCAGGGAAGAAGGAAGGAGTCAGGGTGCTTGACCATGGAAGCAATCTTAGAGAGCTACAGAGTGTTCTAGAGAGGACAGCGGCCAGGAAAGGCTGGGGAAAAGGGACTGGTCATGGGCTAAAAGTTCACAGATGATTCACCCTGATGCTGTAAACATACCTGCTAGATGAATGAATATATGCACATGCCAGGTGGGACAGGTACAGGGATGGAAAGGTGAAGCATAATTCTTCTCTCCCTGCAAAGGCAAAAACACTTATGGAATTAAATTGATACATGGCCTTTGACCTCTTACACATAATCAATTGAGCTAATAATGAGAAAGCCCTTTATCATCTCAAATATGTTAGGTAAGCCTTAAATAATTCATAACAGAAAATTAATCAAGCAATTAGCTATTCTTAAGGGATTACAGTGTTGGACAGACTCTTACTAGGCTGTGAGGTACAATTCTTAATCTCAAAATAAATATGGGAAAATATTCATCAAAGAAAATGATTAAGTTAGATCCAACTATAGTGCATTCTATAGGAGTGTTTAAGTTCCTTGATTGCTCTGGAGTTTTCTGATGCCCAGTTTCCTCCTATATAAAATGGTATATCATCATATACATCTCCCAAAGTTGCCATCAGAGTCAAAACAAATAATGTGTACACAGCAGACTCCTCTGTTGTCACAAGATACTTCCCTTTTACTAAAGTGGCAGAGTTGAATACTTGCAACAGAGAGACATGTGGCCTTCAAAGCCGAAAATATTCACTACCTCACCCCTTACGGAAAAAAGTTTGTTGACCCCAGTCTAAATCAATAATACTAAGTATATACACTCATCTAGCACCTAAAATTCTGAATTGCTTCCTATTTAATCTCAGCAAGAACTTTGGACTAAAAGCTAAATAAAAGCTTACTGAATTCATTTAGAACCTATATTCATTCCCTTGGATACTGATAGAGGACTCAAGAGTTGGAAAATTTTAGTAAATAGTTAATAAGCCCAGCATACGTTAAAGCTATTGTTTCAGGAACTGCAGGTAAAGCCCACAACTCCTGGGAGAGACAGCCAAAAACCTGGGGCACAGCTGGAGACATCCAAGAGCCACTGTGTTCTAGGGCAAGACAGACACCACCCGCCTGCCTGGGACAGCTAACCACTCAGGGAGATAAAGCTGGTTTGTTTTAATCTAATTTTCCCCGAATTTCAAAACCCCTCACTGCACTTTGTTCTCTGTTATAAAAAGGCTGGCTTGGAAGAAAATGTAAGATGGTCCGTTACGGTAGGAACCTGCTGTCATCTCAGATCCCGGCATCTGAATAAAGTGCCCATAAAGACTCAATCCCTGTCTCTGCTTATTGGGTTTGGTGTGTGACAGGCAGCACAAATGCCGGCTTTTCCAGTTTCAATACCACAATTAGTATTTGAAATGAAGAATCTCAAGGATGTGATAGTCCTTAAATTCTGCAGGCCCTGACACATAAGCAGTTAGAGATCAGAAAGCTATATCCCTTGATTACTTTATTTCATCGTGGCAACTTCTTACAGAACTATAATTTGAAAGGCTGACCTCGGTCCCATGAAGACCAATTCTGTATCTTAAATGGAACTCGTGTTCAAGTACTTGTTATGCATTATATTATGAAACACTCTGGGGGGGAATCTATGTTAAAACAGCATTTTAATCAACTCTACCTCCTCTATGACAAGAAGACCATGTTAGCACCTCAGAAAGAATGGGTCGGATGCTTACTTGTAAGGAAGTGGTCTTGCATTCAATATTAGGGACAACTTAGTGTTTCCTGGTAAAAGCTCATATGTTAATTTTTTAGTGCAATGTGGACTGTGTTATTCTTCACACTTCCCTGTTGGATTCAGGCCTGGGGAGAAACAGAAGGATGAAGGGCTTGAAAGCACTGAGCTAGCTAGACCTAGCTGAGGCCTCTCTTCCCATCAGAAACTCAAATGAAATGCCCGACGGCTGTCAGGAGAACTGGCTGCTGGCAAACTGACTCTTCTCCCCCTACAAAGCTGCTCTGTGTTCATCTGCTCCAGAGGCAGCACAATAATGAGAGAGGTCTCTTGCCCGCAGCAAAGCTCCAGGGTGAACAGCTCCCTTGCACTGCTGCCTGGGATTCGGAGACCACAGGCAGCTGACCTGCCTGCCCCTGAGTTACAGCCAACACCTCATGACACTGTTTTCTCTCGGGAGTCCTGTTTCTAGGATACTCAGCTACATTCTCTGGTGAAATTGCCCAGGATTATAATGTTACACTTCCATATGCATGATGATTCTTGTTTTAGCTTTTAAAAAAATCATTTCTTTAATGGTCTTATTATATCTGTTATTATAAGCCACTTCAAAAATGGTCTTATTATATCTGTTATTATAAACCACTTCAAATCTTTTTGGAAAGCAGAGTATAAATAATAAATAAGTTAAATAAATAAATCTCCTCTTGGCCCAGCATGTACTATGCAATTTAGAGGACACGAAAAACTCATCTTTGCTCTCCAGGAGATGTCACTATCAATTGGGGAATGAGAAATACTCTTGTTAAACACCTCAGAAATATTTTAGAACTGTTTATAGTATTCATTGCTCAATTGTCTGATACAGACAGTATCTACTACAGAGACTCAGGAAAAGGTGGGTTCAATATAAAGAATGGAAAGAGAAAACTTCAAAAAAGGATGAGATACGTTCCATTAAATGTCACTTCTCTAGCCCAGAGTCCCCAACCAGAGTGCCAAGCAGACAGTGATGCCCTCTTCCCCCGGGGAAGCTGGGCATGGCATAAGGCCACGAGACAGTATATGGCAGGGTGCTGCGAACTACCCCTGGTTTTCCCAAGTGAGTCACATAAACATTATTGTTTTCTTTCTGTGAAAAAGAACCGCATGATTGGGTCTAGGGAAAGTGAAGCAATTTGACTGTATTGATTTCAGCTTCTCATATCTGATTACATTCAGTAAAATTTCCCTTAAATAAAATCCAGCTAATCTGAATCTTTCTGGCTGAACTGCTGGCTGTGTAAACTGTTTCCAAACATTTACAGTCCTCATAAAACCAGTCACTGTGCCTCCTTGCTGGAAGCAATTTTGGCCAACTAAATTTCTCATTAGTTCATTCCCTGTGGGTATTCAACAGTTACTTGTTAGTAGATTGTTGCTTCCATAAAAATAACCTTTCATTCCCACTACTATGTAGGTAAGGTTACTTTCCATGAGGACTGACATATATATATATACAGAAAATCTGCATGTGTGTGTATATCTCAGAATAACACGTTATATCACTAAAAAGAGGAAAATACACTTTGATTGTTCCCACCTTTACATCTGCCAGATCAGCCAAAAGTTGAAGTCCTTCCAGTGAATGAATTTCTAATCATTTTCCTAACCCAAATCGTATCTTTAATTAAAGAACTAAAAGGAAGCGAAAGCCTAAATAAACAGAAAACTTCCAAGCATTCATGACTGGAAGTGTTAAGAATCTATGACAACAAACATGATGAAATAATGAACAACAACTTAGAAAAAGAAAATAGAGAAAGAAGAAAAATAAAATGAAACAAAGAGGAAGCTGCAATGTTTTAAGCCCCCACGTCTTCAGTGGCAAAGAAGAGACCCGGATGTAGCTTTCTAGATTATCGGTCAGCCTTTCGGGCACCTGCCAAAGACCCTGCCAGAGAAGCCAGCGGGAGGTAGCCCCCCATGGAAGGTGCCTGGCCCCGCAGGCCCATGCCCTCCTGGGAATGCTTCTGAAGGCCATGGCATAAACAAAGCCAATGTGCTTTTGTGTCTTTCCTTATTTTAATGCGAATTTTCTACATGTTTGTGAAAACCCACGTAATGTTCTGCAGTTAACGCCAACTCCCTGTAAGCAAGTTTTCTCTATCACTAGAAAACACTCCCGATTTTCAGATGTGGTGAGGTTTTGATGCCTGCAGTGCAAGCCTCATGCAGCCTGGAGGAGGCGGTGTCCCCTTTCCTCAATGAAGGACCAGAGAGTAAATGCTTCGGCTCTGCAGCCCATGCTTCCATGGGGCAGCCACTCAACTTGGTGTTATGGGGAAGACGGCCACAGACACCACGTCGATGAATACACGTGGTGGTGGCCCAATACAACTTGATTTATGGGCCCTGACATTCAAATTTCACTGAATTTTCACATGTCACAAAATATTACTCTTCTTTTGATTTTGTCAACCATTTTAGAACATAATAAAAAATTCTTATATTGTGAGCTGAACAAAAGCAAGCTATTTTGTGCCTGCTTGATGTAGTTTGCTGACCCCTGGCGTGGGTCACTGGTTTGCAATTTGTGGCTCAAACTCCATGTGGTTGGGTAGGAGAGGGGAGTTCTGAGCATAGAGTTATTACAAGGAAGCTTCAGATGAAACATTACCTTTAAATAAATGACCTGTTTCACATGCAGGCTATTTTTTAAAGATGAATATGAATACAATTAAAATTAGTAAAATCATAGTATCTTCAAGAGGTTTTAACAAGATACTGCAAGACAAACAGATTTTAATCTACTTATTTCTAAAGACATCTTTTGTTTGAGTTTTTACACCGAGAATATGGTAGTTCTGGTCTTTAGAACAAAATCAGGCACCATTAGAAGAGTAAGGATGAATGGAAGAGAAAAGAAGAAAGAAATGAATGAAGACAGGGAGCAAGGGAGGGGCTGAGGGAGAGAGGGAGGAAGATCGGAACAAAGCAAGTCAGAACAAGACACGGAGAGCAGGATCGTATTGGAAAAAAGATACCAAACCATTAGAGAGAGAGAAACTGGCACTGTTTCCAGGAAAGCTCTCACATGTCTGGAGTGATGATTCCTAACCTTTCCAGGACAGATAGAGCCATAGCATTAAAGAGACCAGCTCACAGAATCACAGATACCGTTAATTTCAAAAGCACGGTATTTAAAGCCAGACCATTCCTTCCTGTGCCTGCGAAGTCTGGAAGAGTGTCAGGCATGCCAGCTCTTTCATCAAATGCACACTTTTAAGTTTGAGGAGAAAACAGTAACCAACACAGAGGATTCCGCGTGCTGGAAAGATTATAATTGTGTTAATAATGTGATACTATCGAGCTAATAGCCGTAATAGAAGTAAAAATTAACATTTATAAAAGTCCACTTTGGTATCTCATTGAATGGATGCAGTTAACTTGGCAAAGTTGACAGAGAGAAAACAGTGCATCTGGATACTCAAGAAAATACAAAATATTTACAAAGAAAACTAATTACAGATGTATTTTATTATGGCCACCGCAATTAATTACGTAACTAAACTGCTAGCCAAAAAATCCTGAAATCCAGCTGGAGTAAATATGCTGAAATTTAAATATGTACCAAATGCAATAACATATCAATTTTTCGTATTATGTAATTTGTTCATTGTTACCACATAATCAGAACTTAATAACTTAATCTTTAAAAATCTCAAATATAATGTAAACTAACTGCATGATTTCTGTACTTGAAAAGGACATGCATGTGTCTGTGTATGTGGTGCTGTTTTAGTCTTTCAAGCCAATATTTCTGGAAAAGACATGTGACAAATGTAATTGTCCATAAATAACAAAAATGGGCTTGAGCACAAATAACATTTTAAGACATTTAGAACCATAAACTTAATTCTGCATCTTCCATTATGATTCCTTTGAGTATAATAGGCCCTCCCTTATCTGCAGAGGATGTATTCCAAGACCTCCAATGCATGCTTGAAACTGAACAGTCCTGAACCCAACATACACCATGTTTGGTCCTATACAACATAACCATGAAAAAGTTTACTTTAGGAACTAGGCACAGTAAGAGATTATCAACAACAGGGGAGATGTCTAAGCAAAGCTCTGGTGCACTCAGTGGAAGAAAGAATTTCTTTCTTTTTTTTAATCATGGTTTATGTTTTTTTCTGTTGTTCCATTACAGTTGTCCATTTTTCCCCCCATTCCTCTCCCCCACCCTACCCACCCCCCCCTCCCACATTCAATCCTCCCCCCCCCATTGTCTTTGTCCACGGGTCCTTTATACACCTTCCTTGATGACCCTTCCCCTTCTTTCCCCCGTTATCCCACTCTCCCCTCCCCTCTGGTCACTGTCAGATTGTTCTTTATTTCCAAGTCTCTGGTTCTATTTTGCTTGTTTGGTTTGTTGATTAGGTTCCACTTACAGGTGAGATCATATGGTTTACCTTAAGATTTGATGGGGGGGTGCTGTCATGTTATTTATCAATGTTTCCAGACCTCTGATGTAGAGGTAATAAGTAAACAATACTTTGTTTTTTCCCATAGCACAGACTATCTTCTGATATATTATATATATATCAGTTTCTATATTCACTGGTTTTGCTCTTCTGTAGAAAAGGTCAGGATTTTTATTTTTCTGTTTTGTTTCCTTAGCACCTAAAAAATATCACACAAAATATACTCAATAAATAACTTGAAAAAATTAATATATGAACAGAATAAAAAAAGTTCAGGAAATTTGAACTTTATAGATACTCTTGAAGTTTCTGGCAACAACATATAGTTTGAATTATTACCTCAAAATAAATTGATTCAGAACTTTTCATAAATACTCTTCGTTAAAGTGCCTGC
>VMDR010018163.1:0-19428 GCA_007922815.1 Macrotus californicus | reverse complement strand
GTTACTGATTGATAGTGTCGATAGCTACCTAACAAAGACAATTAGTGTGCTGAAGCATCGGACTAAGTTTTTAATTTTATTATCATCTTTATTTCTATAAAAAGTCCTATGATATGTCATTTTTAACATTTTATAAATGAGAAAACTGAAACTAAGAGGAGATAAATCCCTTGACATGGAAAATTTCTGGGAATTGATCAACTTATAATTTCCCTATGACTTCAATATGTTCATTATCCCCAAATCTCCATGAAAATGAATTTCAGTGAGGTTGAAATGTACTGACAAGTCACAGAAATGTGCCTGTCAAAGCCCACTTTACATAGTGCTATGTTCTCTGTGGACGCCTTCTTTCCACAGATCAGAGGAGTGAATACAGCACAAATGGAAAGATGCTATAGTTTTCCCATAAGAAGTCTTACGTGGAAGCATTTGGGCTAAGTTATTGTTTAAAGGCAAGTGGTACGTGGTTCATCCATTAAGTTACTTTCACCTAATCCATGACACAGTGAAGGCCACCCTGGTTCCTCCTGGGAAGGGACTAACGAAGAAACACAGAAGGCTATTGGTAACGGAAAATTTTACCCTAAAAGGACAATTTAATTGGAGCAAAACAGTCAAGCTGTGAAATCAACTTCATGACAACGTAGAAAAAGAACAAGCTTAATGTACTTTAAAAAAACTAAAAATGACTAACGTGCAGAGAGCAGGATCTTAGCTTTAAGTGCATTAATATAGACCTGGGTTGGCAAAAGTAGGTTCACAGTTGTTTGTATGGAAAAATAATTAGTAAATAATAACACAAGAATAAACTCTCTGTTTCACATACTCACAATTGTAAACCCACTTTTGTCCATCCCTGTTTATTCACTTTCAAAGACATCAATGAACTTTATAAAGCAAAATATCTCTCGACTTTCTGTTGCATGCAACTTTACAAATAGTAACACTTTCATGATCACTTTGGCACTGTTATTTCTTTCACTTTGATTAAAAGGTTTGTAGATAAAGCAGATTTTCCAAAAATTGCATAGATTTTGCTTAAAGCCACCTCTATGCTTGATGTGAGACGTGTACGCTAGCAGAGTTAATAGTCGTCTACTAAATGCAATAGATATTTTTTCATATGTAAAGTAGATGAGCTCCAGAAAGGCAGTCTTTACAGTAATATTCATGCATTAAACAAATCTATAGTAAGGCACAAAGTATCTGCGTTCCCCAGAAATGTTGCAGGGGAAAAAAGGAGTGGGAAGTTAGCTCTTGCATTAACAAGCATTGTTGTGACTCATCTGGGGTACATTTTGTTGACACTTCTGAACGGTCATAACAATCCTTTCCATGAGAACACAAAATGTCTTCTTTCACCAACGAGAAACAAACATATCTGTTGAGCTTCTATATTCATTTTACTGATTCTGAGATTCTCAAATTGTTGTTCCTACTCTCACTCAGGCTTTGACCCTATTTCAGGATACCCAAATGGGAAACTTATGAAGACTTTTGGAATCCTACAGTCTAGTGCACAAGTGGCAAACACAAGGCCCATGGGTCGAATCCTGCCCTCCACCTTGTTTTATCCAGCCTGGCACCTTGTTTCTATCCAGCGGCAGCACTGAGTTCTCATTGAACTGTTAAGGAGTAGTTACATTTATACAGTCCTAAAATTACATTCGGCCCTTTGAAGGCAACCACGAGGCTGATGTGGTCCCCAGTGAAAATGAGTTTGACACCCCTGGTCTAATGAAACACTATTAAACACACACACACACACACACACACACACACACACACAGTGGAGCCTTTAAGTTATCAAACTAAATGCATTACTCTCTTTCTTGTTTCCTGGCTCCGGTCTTCTCCACCTGATACCTGTCCATAGTCTCCTAGACTCCCAACCACCAATTAAGCAAAGGAAGAAGACCAGAGGAAAAATTTTAATGGCCCACTTTTCTCATCTCCAACTCACATTCCTGGTTTAGATTTTCTTGTTTAAACTCTTTTCTGACAAGGCTCTCCTCTCTTCTTTAGTGTATTGTCTGGCAGGGCGAGACATAGTCCTTGAATATTGTAGGTACTAGAGGACTGTGGAAAGAGAATTGGTACCTCATGGGAAGACTACAGTATTTTCATTCCCAGTGTCCCAACAACCAAAGAATCATTTTCTGGTGTGCATATATTTCTTACTTTCTAAATATTTATTCAACAAGCATTTAAGTACTGTCAGATCTGTGTTAGTTTCTAGGGATATAAAGATAAATTGGGTATGGGTTCAACTCTCAAGTGTCTTTCCATTTAATGTAAACAGGCTTTAATACATCTATCTATGTGTTGGTTATGGTAGATTATGTTTCCAAAGATGGTCATAACAATTTTTCCTATCCTATATGCTCTTTTTCATTGGGATTTTGCCACTCTCCTATAAAAATGTGTAGTTAATTTTTCCTCCCTTTGAATCCAGGCTTGCTCTGTAATCTATGCTGATCAATAGTATGTAAAGAACATGGTGATGCATAATGTTCAAGGCCAGGCCTTAAGTATCTGTCTGGAATACTCTTTCTTGGAAGCCAGTCACTGTTTTGTGAGGAAACCCAAATAACCAAATGCAGAGGCCAAGGGAAGAAGACAGAAGCTTCCAGCTAGTAAAGGCTTGCCCTACCTGTTGGCCTATGGATGAGGCCATTTTTGGATCTTCCTGTCAGCTCAGACTCCGAGAGAATACCACCTGAATCACAATAACTTCCCAGGCAACCCACAGAATATTAAATTAACACATTATCATGGTTAAACCAGTGAAATTTAGGGGTGGCTTGTCATGCAGCAATAGGCAATTAAAAAGAATAGGTATCTAGCTTAATTTTTCCTCTGGGACTGGCCTCCCATACTTGACTACATAATTAAATGAATGCATGTATGTGAGTAAGATACTATATTTAAGTGAGTAAACATAACTTTTATTTTAGTTCTCATAAAAGTAGTACTATGTAAATAATCATTTCCACTGTACAGTAGAATAGGGAAGTAGTATTTCTTTCTTTATTCAACAAGAATATGGGGGACTCTAAAAACCAGGCATAAGTCTTGGCACTGAGGAAGGAAGTAGCCTTAGTAATGGTTAGTCTAGTGAAAGAGGGGAACAATTGCACTTCAGAAATAAATGATGTGGTACATTGGAAAAATGAAGCCGACTTCCCTGATATCCCATCCTCACATCACTACAGCCCACTTCTGAATTCAGCCTCAGTTACTGTAGAAGGTTCCATGTGAGCTCAGACTCACGATGCCGTGGCATGGATCTACTTCAGGCTCCTGTCACCCATCTTTTTGGTTCTTCCCTTAGGAACTTCTCCAACACAATGGAAGCCTCTACCTGAACATTTAGGGAACTCAGTAATACCAGGGACAATTCTAAATGAATGAGGCAGAGGATAATGAAAACTATGGACAATTCTGAGAAACATTCTGCATGCTTTTCAGGGTTTTCAAAGGAATCAAGCTTTCTGTGGCACCCTTAATAATGCACACTTATGTGGGCTTTCTTTCTTCTGTATCCCATTCTAATTTTTCCATCTGTCTTCACAAATAAACTACCTGCATCAAATTTTGTCTCAGGCTCTGTTTTTGGGCGAACTGAAAACAAAACAATGAACATTGCTCCAGGAGCACAGAGGAAGGCCACTTGAGACTGGAATAAGATAAGCAAGTTGTCATTGGTCTAAAAGTGTGGTCAGCAGAACACACGTTGATTGAATGATGGATTGACCAAGTGATTAAAGGAAGGAGCTATCATCATTCTAATCTGAACAATAGGCATGTGTTGACTTTAAATCTGCAATACCCTAATTCAGGTGCCCTTTGGCTGTTTAGAAAGGCAGGAGAAGAAAATCAGAGAGAGTGGGATGCTTGAGAATCGGATGAATAAATGCAGTTACCAGATGTTCATTTTAAATTTAAAATTAATGTGGTGAAAAAGTATATAGTTTGTCAAGAGTGCCCATGGAATGGAAAATATTAATAACAAGAATGTCTTATAAATGATGTACTCCCCAAACAGCTGAGTATACAAGATAAATTCAATTTCAAAGCCCTGTGTCATTAAAAAACTGCTCGTGCTTCTCTCACTAGGCTTATGGATTCTCCAGGACCTTCTGTGCATTGCCTCACATGGTAAAAATCCATTAACTTCTCTTTCCTATTTTGTTATTGTTTGACCTCTGAATTAATCTGTCTCTGTAGAATTTCCATCACCATTGTTTTTTCAGACGAAATTAAAGAGTAAATTCAATTTGAGTGAAAAATGCTGTACAACTTCTCACTACTTCCAGTCAAGTCTGGAGTTGCTTGTAGGCCAGCAAAAGTAGCAAGGAACAAAGTGTTCCACTGCATGAGTAGTTTTCATGTCTTAACAAGATATTTTGTGGGGAATTGTTTTATTGGTGCAGAAGGAATGATCCAGGGGCTAAATGTTTTAAAAATAATAATTTACCCTCACCTGAGGACATTTCTGTTGCTTTCAGAGAGAGAAGAAAGGAGAGAGAGAAACACTGATGCAGGAAAGAAGCCTTTTCATTTAATTTCGAGATGTTCAGTTGCACCTAGAGCCAACAGAGAGACCCTGTCTTACGTAAAACAGTTTTAAAACTTCACAAATCCCAAAGCAGGCCGGGTGTGTCACTTACTCTTACACTTTCCTTCCCTGTAACCTTCAGAATAACCATTGTGAACCTGGTAGCCAGTGGTCTGCTACATTTCTGAAGCATTGTCAACACTGCTGGGCATGTTTTCATTTGTCCCCGTACCCTCCAACACCACACATCCCCTCCCTTCCCTCCCACCACATTCATGCCAGATTTGAGTCTGATCCTCTGTACAGACCCACACAGACTACAATAGCACAAATACAAGGTGAAAGCAAAAGTAGGTTTATAGTTGTGAATATGTGAAACACAGAGTTTATGCTTGTATTGTTATTTATTAATTATTATATTATTTTCTGTACAAACAACTGTAAGCATACTTTTGCCCACACTGTTTATGGCCTGCTGTTAATTCAGAATCTCTCCTAACCAAAGAGCAAGTGTTAACAAGTAAGCATGGCAGAAGGGATAGTCTCCTTCCTGGCCCGTACGTGAGCAACATTCTCTGCATGTAATAACGACATTAGAGATGCTTTAAAACTCTCTGAGGGGGAAGAACACTTAAATTAGGGTAGGCTAGACTATGTATCATGTAAACCAAACACATGCAATGATCTAAATGTAAGAGAAATGTTTTTCTTACTCCAAATTAATTCCGTTGGCCAGGCTGTTCCACTTCATGTAGTCACTCTGATATCTATGATAACAAAGATGGTATCATTTTTCATGCATGGTTTTCAAAGTTGCTCTAGAAGAATCTCCATTTCAACTACATGGAAGAAGAAACTAATGATTTTGAGAAATAAATTCTTATTGGCCATACCTGGAAGTTGCACCTCAATTCTGCTCACGATTGATAGGAATTCAGTTGCCCTGCCTTACAACAAAGAAGACAGAGGGATACAGTCCCACTAAAAGCTCATTAGGAAGAAACAGACTGTGGCAGCCATGAATACTCATAGCTCACTTCTCCTGCTGCAGAGTGCATAATTAACTGTTGTGCCCAGCTACTGTCCTTCTGATGCCACCACTGCATAATGACAATTATGCCAAGTCTGACACTATTGTACAAGTCTTCAAAGTGCATCCTTTACCATGCCCTCTTCCTTAAACTCTACCTGAATCCTCGTCCATGAAACTTCATGTAAAGACTTACATGTGCTGAATGGATTATAGTAGTTAAGAGTATAGACTCTAGAGCCAAGAAGTCTGAGTGACCTTGGGCAGATTACTTAACCTCTCTGTGACTGTTTCTTTATTTGTAAAGAGAGGATTAAAACATTATGCGTACAAAATACTTAGAAGAGCATGTGGCACTTATTGACTGCTATATAACTATTAGTTATTATTATTCTGCCACTATGCTCTCTGAGGATCTAGGGTTACTTTTTCAAACTTTTTGAATGATATTGAAAACTGTCAAGGTGTTAGACCACTTATTCCAGCTTTAACCAAAGAAGCTCCAGTTTTATCAGTTTCTTGGTGACTTTGCTGATGGGCACTGGCTTCGGTTTCAAGATTTGCTTCAGTGACCAAGAGCTACCTTGACTGAAGGCACATCCCTCCCAGGAGTATATCTGATGGCTATTCAAAGCAAGGGTATAAAAGACCTAGCCATGTCACCCACTGCTGGACAACTGTTGTGACCACACATGCTTCAGAGCTCCTCGTGGGTGTAGGTAAGGCTTTGTTTCGCCGACTTTGCAGCTGAGCTTCTTCTGCCAAGTCTTGCTTCCTCTCTTTCACAGCTGTTTTTAAACACTCATAAACACACTGCATGCCACACTTCCTGTCAGTGCTCAGGATCTGCTTCCAGAAAACCCACACTGCAAGACCTTCTATGCAAGACTCTTAAATACAAACAAGAATATAAACAAGCGAAATCACTGGTCTTGCCTATACAGTTTAATCTCTTATAATAACCTCTAATTGCTCAATTACTCTAGGATTGTCATGCAGTTAGATTATAAGCTTCTCAAAGGCAAGAGCTTGAATATATAGATGAAATGGCCAAATGAGTACTCGGCTCTCTCTTTTTTAAAATATATTTTATTGATTATGCTATTACAGTTATCCTAAGTTTTACCCCGTTTACCCCCTCCACCTGGTTCCTTCCAGCAGTCCCCCCCACAGGTCATGTCCATGGGTCATGCGTATAAGTTCTTTGGCTACTCCATTCCTATATAGTTCTTAATATCCACCTATCTATTCTGTACCCACCAATTTGTACTTCTTAATCCCTGCATCTTTTCCCCCATTTTCGCCTTCCCCTTCCCAACTAATAACCTTCCAAGTGATCTCCATATTTATGATTCTGTTTGTTTTCTTAGTTTCTTTTTAGATTCAGCTGTTGATAGTTGTGAATTTATTGCCATTTTAATGTTCATAGTTTTGACCTTTTTCTTAAATAAATCCCTTTAACGTTTCATATAATAATGACTTGGTGATGACAAACTCCTTTAGCTTTACCTTGTCTGGGAGCACTTTATCTGCCCTTCCATTCTAAATGATAGCTTTGCTGGATAGAATAATCTAGGTTGTAGGTCCTTGCTTTTTCATCACTTTGAATACTTCTTGTCAGTCCCTTCTAGCCTGCAAATTTATTTTGAGAAATCAGCTGAAAGTCTTGGGGAACTCCTTTGTAGGTAACTATGTGCTTTTCTCTTGCTGCTTTTAAGATTCTCTCTCTACTGTTAACTTTTGGCTTTTTAATTATGACGTGTGTTGATGTGGTCATTGTTGTGTCCATTTTGTTTGAAACTCTCTGTGCCTTCAGGACTTATATGTCTGTTTCCTTCACCAAATTAGGGAAGTTTTCTTTCACTATTTTTTTCAAATAAGTTTCTAATTTTTTGCTCTTTCTCTTCTCCTTCTGGCACCCCTATGTTTAGAACGTTGATACATTTGAAGTTCGTCCCAGAAGCTCCTTATTCTATCTTCATTTTTTTTGGATTCATTTTTCTTCTTGTTATTCAGATTGAATGTGTTTTTCTTCCTTGTGTTCCAAGTCATTGATTTGATTCTTGGCTTCATCCACTACACTGTTGATTCCCGGTAAATTTTATTTCACTCAGGGTAACCTTTATTTCTGCCTTGGTCTTTTTTATGCTTTTGAAGTAACCAATGAGTTCCTTAAGCATCCTAATAACCAGTTTTAAACTCTACGTCTGATAGATTGCTTATCTCAATTTTGTTTAGTTCTTTTTCTGGAGTTTTGTTCTGTTCTTTTATTTAGGCCATAGTTCTTTGTCTCCTCATTTTGGAATCCTCCTTGTGTTTGTTTCTGTGTATTAGGTAGAGCTACTTTGACTCCCTGTCTTAATAGCATGGCCTTTTGTAGAAAAGTGCACCAATAAGTAGGATGGGAGGAGCCTTAGGTAATCAGGAGGTGGGGCAACCCATGTGAATCAGGTTGATGGAGTCCCTACTCTGCAGCTCTGTGTGCGAGAAGGCTCAGAAAAGGGAAAATGGCTGCTGCCTGGCCTCTGGAGTTTTGTCCAGGAGGGAGCTTTCCTCTGGCCATCAGTCTGATGCCAGACACTTCAGTTTCTCCCCATGTGCCACTGGTGCCTTTCCAGCTGCTGCCCCAGTGCAGGAGCCCAGAAGCAGTAAGTCTGCATAGGGCCTAAGACCATTGTGGGCCCTTTAATAGGAGACTCCTGAGAATCCTGCAATTTCTCCCACTACCCCCACCCTCACTGGTTTTTACAGCCAGAAGTTATGGCTACTTATCTTCTTGGCACTGGAACCCGGGGATGGGTGGTCTGGTATGGGGATAGGATCTCTCACTCTTGGGATCCTGAGGCATCCCTCCTGATTTTTATCCACCATACCTGGGTGTGGGATCACCCATTCAACTTCTCAGCCTCTCTGAATCTGCCTTTTCTACCCATCTGGATGAATGTGATTCCTTTAATTCCTTGATTGTTGGACTTCCATACAGCTCAATTTTCTGATGATTCTGGATGATAGTTGTTTCGTAATTTAGTTGTAATATTTGCTGTAGTTGTGCAAGGAGGAGAGCCATGTTTACCCATGCCTCCATCTTGACCAGAAGTCCTCACTGACTCTTGTGTTGGTTAATTGATGGAAATTTATGTTAAATGCATTATTGATCCACAATAAAATTAGTGCATGAGTTTATTCCTGAATCCCTAGTATAGGTACCCAAAATGTAATACTTCAAATAATTTATCCTAATTTCAAGAAAGAAAGACTGTTATGCAGTTAACTGGAAAAAAGTAAAGTTTTAAAAAATAAACTATCACATGTCTATGAACCAAACGTTTTAGTAAATATTTACTACCTCGCCCAAATTCTTTGACATTCTCTGTTTTAGTCAGACAGATAATAATCTACTTAACATGGCCTCATATGTCAATGTTTGTCTCTGAACATCCAGGCCCAACCTGGTGATACTTCCAGGAGCCAGAGGACCTGGTTCCAACAGGATCTGCCTTCCAGAAACTGTTACTGATGACTCTAACAGTTGAGTCTTCTTAATAGGGAACTGAAATCTGCCTCAGTAAAACTTTCACCAATTTTTTTTCTTTTTCACTATTTGAAACAAAGAAGTCTACATTCTTAAAGATTACAATCCTTTAAATATTTTAGAACAGCTCTTGAAATTCCCTTATGGTGTTTTCTTTTCCAGCCCAACAATTCTTTGTTCATTTAAGAAATGAGATTTTCAGATGTTTTGCCATTCAGACCATCTTCTCCTGGACACATTCGAGTTACTCAAAGTCTACGAGAAACTGTGGCAGCCAAAAATTAATATTATACAGCATAGTTCATTGGGACTATCAGTTTCCATGTTTTGAACACTGTTTCTGTTACCACTGCCTACATGTGCAGTAATTTTGTAGCTTCTAGTTATATTATGAGGCCTACCATAGTGGCCGTTCTGTCAGATCTTTATAATTTTACTTTTCTCCAGTTTAATTAGACATTTACAACATTAAAAATTCCCTCTCACCTCTTCCCTTCCCCCCTCTCTCCCTCCCACTCTATCAAGGATAGAATTTCCTCATTAATATCCTGGAAAATGTTTCCCATTGGGCCTTTTTAAAAAATCATTATAAGTAAGACTCTCACTCAGATGTTGAGTGACCTGGTTCCACTTACTGAATACGGGCTCTATGTGTGTACTTTATAGGATCTCTGGGATCACTGCACATAAAATATAATCTACAAAATAGAATTAATTTTCATAAAGATAAATTGATTCAGAAGAAAAAATTCTCCCCAAACCTTCTGAAAATTCAAAGCAATGCCATTGTCTCTGTAAATTTTGTTGTTTAGTCTAGATTTTATATTCCCTTTATATTGGGCTTAGTCTACACACCTTTTGGGTTCCTGGGGTCTAGCTTTTTCTATAATTGCTTCAGAAATGTTATCCTGTGGGAAAACTAGCACAAGAAATTGTGTGAGCATTTTTTTTTTATCTTAAATCTTAATCTTATGTACAGTCTGGTGTCAAGTAAAGCCAGGGACAAATTATGCACATTACTGACACAGTATAACACAATCTATAGTGGTTTATTTCCTTTAAAAATGTGATTATCATTTTATTATTTATGAAGCACTGATTTTCCCAGTGGTTCAAAATACAATATAAAAGTAATAGCTAGCATTTACTCACAGGCTGTTATATATCAACAGTTAGTAACCTTGAACTGAAGTTTCATGAAGTTTTGTTTCACCAAAGCAACCTTTATATCACTTAGGCATTTATGAAAGGAAAATTAATCTCATAATAGATATTTTCCAGACCAAATTTTGCTTGGAGTCAAGACATTTTTTTAAAAAATGGAGACCATTGTTTTGGACCTTTAGGTTCTGAGATCTCCCACCCAGAACCATACTCTGAATTTCCTAAAGGAAGTGACTGTCTCAGGCTCATCTTTGGAACCTGAGTTCCTAGCACCAGCTTGGTAATAAGTAGGCCCTAAAAAAAGCCTTGTGGATTGAGTGAATAATAAGTGAATAAATAATGAGTGCCAACTTTGAGAGTGAGCATCTTGTGACAGTCACAGGCATTCCATTGAAAAGACAGTGGGAGCAAAGGATGATCAGGGGAGCTACAGAGGAGGAAATGTAATTACATTGTTGGGAGACAAGATGTAGCAGCAGGATGGGAAATCATCACGAACCACAGATATGGCAGGGATTGGAGGCAACAGCAACATGAACAGAAAGAGAGTCCATGTGCTCCTGGAAAGTCTGTGCAAGGAAGGAGATGCACAGTGTGTGTGGAAACGATGCGGGAAGAGAGCTCTCAGTGCACAGACAGAGCATATGTTGCTTGTTAATCGAGGGATTTAAAAAGTATATTTGATATGTGAGATTAATAAAGATAAAAATTTGGAACTAAGAACAAGGAAATGGATGCAAAATCCTTAACTGCATGTGTTTAATGATCAGAACAATTTATTACAAAATGCTTATAGCCATACTCATGCTCATGGGGTGAACGATCTTCATGAGATAAAAACAGCTGTGGGGAAATCACCAACTGTAACAATATCAATAAAAGCACCAAAATTAAAAGATGTGCCTTGAAATGTCATTTAAGTAAACAGTACATATGCAGTTATCTTTTATGCTATCATATGACTCCATTAAAATACAATTATAAAAAATGACCATATGTGTAAAAATTCCGTATCAGCCAACATACCCTACAACAGGAAGCTTTTATGTGTTGGTATGTCTTGAGGAGTATACACTTAAAAAAGATTGCATTGTACCTTCTGCACTACAACTTGCTCTGGAATTAGAATAGAAAATGTTAGGTGGATAGGGTAGAAGACTTCAGGTTTTATATGAAGACATCTGTACTATGACAAATAGATTTGGATCAGAGTTCATTAAGAGTAAAAGCCAATAATAAATAATATAGGGCATAGGCATGAGAGAATCTCACATTAAAGTTTTAGCTGAATAATATCTTATTACATACCATTAGCAATATTGCTAGAGATTTTTTTACTTTTTTAGAAAAGAATTAACCGGGGTATGCAAGTGGTACATTTTGCCTTTCCTTGAGACTGGGTGCACATTAGTAACTTTTTAAGTTCTCTCTGTTTCATTTTATTTGAATACATTTTTGTTTTTCATTTTTATCTAATTTATGATTTCACAAATTCCTGATCTTGATTATTTGTGGAGAAACACACTCCCCTACATGGTATGTAACTTGATATGTAACATGATATGTGACTCAATTAATTTGTATTTTGAATTTACGTAGAATTTTTTTAGCAAAGATTTTTGCCTACTTTCTTTTTTATCACAGCAATTCCATAAAATAAGCAGATTAGGTACAGTAATCTCCATTTCAGAGATAAAGAATGAGAAATAATGAAGTTAAGTATTTTGATTAAGGTCATATAATTACTTGATTTCCTAGGGTTATAAGTCAGTTTCTCCAAATTGCCTTTCTTTGAAATCCCTCTCAGACCCAGCTGCTTTCTGTTTCTAGATGCCCCTGTCACAAAGGGCCGTATGGCATTTCTAGTCAGGATGCTCAATTACTGAGCTGAGGTGATCAGGGTGTTTATTGCAGGTGAATAATAGCTGCCACTCATTAGGTTCACGTCTTTAAGGCACATGCAGGGTTGTTTTCTTGTTTCCAAAAAATAATCAAGTATTAACACTCTCAGTCATAATGATCACACTCACTCTCTCAAAAAATAATTACTTTACAACAGAAATCAAGCAATCATCATTTTAGGAAGAAATAGCATTAAATAGTGGGATTGCAATGAAAAAACTTTATAAAGAACCTGACTGCAGTCTTTACGATGAGAACAT
This sequence comes from Macrotus californicus, assembly GCA_007922815.1. Lineage (NCBI taxonomy): Eukaryota > Metazoa > Chordata > Mammalia > Chiroptera > Phyllostomidae > Macrotus > Macrotus californicus. The sequence continues at coordinate 6,976 of VMDR010018163.1, read as the reverse complement.
TTCTAGTGAATAACATAATTTTAGAAATATAAGAGGTGGCACATCCCTCTGGACAAAAAAACACGTGCCTTTTCAGGAACCTTGACCATCTATCACCATAAATACTCCTCTCCTTTTCTGAAGATTCCAGCTCATGAATTTTTTAATATCATTCTTTTTTATATTAGTTTTGATTTTTTTTCTTTGACTCTCCATTATGACATTAATATAATTCCATAGAGGCCTCTTTCAAGTAGAATGAGAGCAGCACTTAATTACCAGAATTATAAATGACAAACATCACAGTTTTTATCTACTCGATCTCCTCTAAGTAGTTCTTGTGTAAATTTGAATAATCTTAAATATGTGACATTGAACTTATTACATAAACTTCTCAAATTAATTTTAAGCATTTTTATTATTATTCTATTAAAGTTTTCCCAATTTTCCCCCTTTGCCCTCCTCCACCTATTCCCCCCACCCCCACTCCAAAGTCAACCCCCAGACTGTTGTCCCTGTCTGTGGGTCACTCATACATGTTCTTTGTCTAGTCCCGTCCCCTTCGTCACACCATTATCTCCCTCCCTCATCCCCTCTGGTCACTGTCAGTCTGTTCCATGTCTCCAGGCCTAAGGTTCTATTTTATTTGTTAGTTTATTTTGTTCATTGGATTCCTCTTATAGGTGAGATCATATGGTATTTGTCTTTTACCAACTGGCTTATTTCACTTAGCAATAATTTTTAAACTTACTTTTTCAATTTTTCCCAGAAAAGGCCAACATTTCTTCTTTTTTACTTTTTTTTCTTAATATAAGCCATAATAAGAATAGTAGCCATCATGCGAACATTAGCTTTTGATTCCACTAAAGAATTTTTCTTCTTTAAACTTGTTTTCCATACATTAATATTAATAAAAACTTAGATAAACAAGTTTATCTATAAGAACAGTTTGGATTCTTTGTAAGTTATAGAAATTGACATGACTAATATAAGCAGGAAAACTTGTTGGGAGAATGACAGGTAGTTCCAAGAATCAATGGAAACATAAAAGAGGTTGTGAAAAAAAAGGGAACAAGATCAACTGTGAGAGTTCAAGTGTCAAGAACTACCCAGCTCTCTAATCAAGGCTCTCCACTGGAATGAAGGATCTTAGGCCATTTTGTCTATCAATTCTTTCAAGAGTCAGAGTACCAACCATGAAAGTCTACTGGCCAGGTCTGGGTCATATGCCATACCTCAGTTAGTGTAAGTCAAAACAGATTGCTTTTGAATCTCATTAAGAATACATAAAATGAGGGGAAGGCAATTCTTCTAAATAAAAGCAGGATACTTTTAGCAAAGGCAGAAGGAATAGATACCAGGCAGAAAAAAAAGCAGCAGCAACAAAACATGTCCAACAGCATAAATCATAATTCAAACTGTTTTTAGAGAAGAATATAATACTAGAAGCTAACTCAAGTGCTAGATATATATAACTGTTCTTTGTTCTGTGTCCAGATATCTAGAACTCAAAATTTCTACAGTCACTTAACTTCCTAAATACCTGCTACCTTTTAATTCCCAACAGTCAACCATCAGCACCCAAATCTTTATCAAAATTGGTATCCTTAATGTGTCTAATCATTTACTTTTGACTGAGGCCAGTGACCTTTCCTCTCTGTTCAGTGGACTCACTATCTTTGTGGCATCCAATTTTAATGACTACAATCTATGTCACTTCTTTATTAGCTGAAATAGAAAAGTGTAAGTACTTGTGCAGCTGCTACTCCCTAGACTGGAGAAGTACTAAGATTGCTGGGTCCTTGAGGGGTCACATTTAAGTAGGACAAACAGATTAAAAAATTATGATATTGTATATAAGGGGTTGCAGAATAAACACTTATATGCTCACAAAGAAAAGAATCCCACTGGATAAAGAAGGATGAAGAGTGTTCTGTGCAGAGAAAGGGATGCACACAAAAAATTCAAACATGGTATTACAGGGAATTCACAGTCCTGCAGTAAGCTATGTAGGATTCAAGTTAAGAGTGTCAGGAGCTGAATTTGTACAGATAGACAGGGGTTTCATTGCAAAGGCATGTGTGTGACCTACGCAGGAATTTAAATGTTAGCCTATAGTCAGTGGGGTGCCATTGAGAAGTTTTCAAAGTAATAATCAGATTTGTGTTATAGGAAGACTAGTGACTGTATAAATGTGAGTAGCGTAGGAAAGAAGACAATTTAGCACTGTTGCAATAATCCAAGCCAAAAAAACCATGCAGATTAAGATACTTGTCTTAATTTCCCGGAGCTGGTGTGATGAATTAGCACACACTCAGTGGCTTAACAGAGTAGAAATTTATTCTCTCAGAATTTTGGAGACCACAGATTGTACCTGAGGAATTGACAGGGCTGTGCTCCCTCCAAAGACCCTGTGGGAGATTTTGTTCCTTGCCTCATCCAACTTCTGGGGGCGTTGGCCTGCCTTGGCTGTAGCCCTATCATTCCTTTCTCTGCCTCCATATTCACATGTCTTCTATTCTTCTGGCTTTCAAACTTCCCCTGTGTCTCTTACCAAGATCACTGAATTCAGGGCTTACCTGGATAATCCAGGATTATCTTTTTTTTAATAAAATATTTAACTTAATTATATCTGCAAAGATCGCTTTTGCAAATAAGGTAAGGCTTACAGGTTCCAGGAATTAGAATGTGGACACATCATTTGGGAGGATCCCATTCATCTACTACAGCAGTGCAGTTAAAAGAAAAAATAAAGAATGGCAGATTTGGTCAGGGATTAATGAAATTTGTTGAGTAATTGATGCATCGAAGAATAGCCCCAAAGAGTAGTTTAAAGGAGATTGAAAATTGGAGAATGAATTCTTAAATGTCTACCTTAGGGGGAAAAGGACAAGCTATTCTTTGCCTGTATCTTTTTTTGTCTTCTTCTTCATCTACAGAGAGTTCTAATTTTAAAAGAATGATTTTGTGCCAAAAAAAAATTAGTTATTTCCTAAATTACTTGTAGCTATGATCATTCTTATGGACAAATTCTGTAAAGAAGAATCTTGTGGATGGGATTTAAGAATGATTTTTAAAGAGATTTCACTTAGTAGACTCACTTTATTTGCACATTTGCCTTTGACATTTCACCTTCCATCTCCCTCCTAAAATGAACGGTGATACAATCAAGTTTCTAAATGCAGTGGCATCTTATGATCATGAGAATCAATGCCAAGTGCTAAGAATGGTAGGTAGAGCAGGAAGACAAAAGGATTCTGAGTCCTTTCTGGAGACACAACAGAAATGCTGCTCCAGCCTCAATACTCAGACTTGTTATGTGAGAGAAAAAGAAATTAAAGAAAAAAGTTAGGGACAGACAGAGTTAAAAACAGGTAGGAAAAAAAGGATGTCACAAAAAACTAACAAGGAGGTAGAGGAAGACAAAGCAGAAACAATGAGTGATATTTACAAGCAAAAAAGAAAAGGTTTCTCCAATTGTTTCCTTACTTTTCAGAGCTACCTTCAACCTTTGGCACCTTAAACTAATATTTATTAAATGCCTACTGTGTATATATGTTTATGGATCAAAATCAACTTACTTTTTTAAATATTTAATTCACTTTTATAGTTTTAACTGTACTTTTTTTCTGATAATTCACATCATTTACTAACTAAAATTACATCATTAATCCTGAGCTCTCCATTTGTATCGGTTACTGAACCAGAGTGGAGTTGAGGTCTTTGCCACCACCAAAAGACAAACTCTAGAGGCTGGTTAAAAAGGAAAAATGTTTTCATTCTAATGCAGGATGATTTGGAAAAATGGGGTCTCCCCATCTCATAGCTCATCTCCTCTGCAAAACCCAGACAAAACCCGGCTATCATTAGCAAGACCAAAACAAAGGCAGTGCTCAGAATTGCCGCTCCATTTTAAAGTATCTTCTTTGGAGAACAAAGAAGCTTCTAAGCAGTCATCCAGGTAACTTAGCATATCCCCAGCTGCTCTCTCTGGCTTCAGGCTCCCTCCTACAGGCTGCATGTGGAGCCTGCGCTGCCATTGGCCATGTGACCTCTGGGGCTACAAAAGTCCCATGCTCCTGGGCCAGAGAGCACACAAAGGCACCAGTGAATGCTCCACCAGGTCAGCAGGAGGGAGAGATGCCCTTCTGGAGGCCATGTGATGGTGGTCACATGGGCCATAGAGAAGACAGGCCAGTACACTGTCTGAGTATAAGTCCCAAGCAGCAGCTAACAGCAAGAGAGTGCTCTCTTTGTTCCTCTGGGTTTAGTTTTATATAAGTTCCATGTGTTAGAAGGATCAATAAACTTCCTAAACTTGCATGTGCTTTGGATGGGTCCACCTCCCAAGCAATCCCTTCTTTCCTTCAGCTAGACTGACCGGCCACTTTGGTGTAGCATCTCCCTCTGCCACCATTTTAAGTTCTATTGTACATATGCCTGCCTTCTCCTGGTCCCACCCCAATCTGGTACTGGAACTGGGTAGGAAGGCTTCTGCCGTCTTATCCAATTATCTTGCTAGCCTTGCAAATGCCTAGTGTAAGGAACTCCTCCTGCTGCCACTTCGCCTGGGGGAAGGTGGAACATGTGCTGACTTTTCTGGGCAATACAGTCACGGCAGTGGAAGTGCCGCAAAAACTCAGTGTTCTTGCCATAGCCCTGGGTGTTTCCCGAAGATATGGTCTGGCTGCACACCACACCTGCAGCTTGCTCCCGGCGGCCCAGACAGCCTGTTTATGCATTCATAGCTACCTACAAATCTTTCCTGTCCTTTCTTCCTATGAGCAATGACTCTAAAAGTTTTCACAACCTTCTAGGTTTTAAGAAGGTTCTTCAGCTTTCATTCCATTTTGTTTTTTGTCTAATAATATCTGAAGTTAGATTATTAGAAAGTTCAAAAAGCAAATTATATAAATTCACTTAAAATAATAAAAGAACCTCTCTTAATGGGAGTTTATGTTTAGGTTTGACCCTGCCATATCTCATATAGGAAGTACTCAAGAAAGCAGAAAATATTCTTTTTTATAACTAGATTACAATGACTTCGAAGATTTCAAAATTAAAATGTACATCCAAAAAAAAGTAGCTGCAGATTTTCTTTCCCCCAAAAAACATAAACTTAAGTGAAAGTAAAGAATTTAAATTCATTGCAGCCCATGTAAAACTGTCTTTGTTTACTGAAAGATATGAATCTTGAACAAATTGGTTCCAAAACTTGTCCTTATGAAACTGACTTTTAAATTATTTCAACTAAAATTTCTAGTGGTCTCATTGCTGCGTTACTATAAAAGTAGGAGCTGGAGGTAGACCTTTGGATAGGCTCATGACATATGAGTCAGGGACTCGGGAAAGAATTGGCCCGACAGTTCTTGCCTCAAGTCCCTCATGTGGTGCCAAGTCAGCTGCAGGCTGGGGCTGCCGTGATCGGAACGCTCTCCTGTGCTGAATGTCCAGATGGTCACTCCCATGGCTGCAGCTGATGGTGGCCAGAGTGTCCACATGAAATGACTTTAGCATGGTAGTTTCTAGATAGTTGACCTTATATAGCAGCTGGCTTTCCCCATAGCGAGCATCTCAAGAGAACAAGGCAGAAAGGCTGCCTGACCTTTTTTGATTTTGCCTGAAAGCCATCCAGCATGACCTCTGTAGGATTCTTTGAGTCACAAATCGCTGAAACCAGTCTACATGCAAGTGAAGGGTCATGGACTTCCTGTTTTCACTTTGAAATGGCTGAGAGATAATCATAGTAAAAGTATATTTTTTAGCTTTCTTAGTGAGAAATGTTAACAATTTTTATAACTGGTATGTACTATATTTAATATATTTTTTTATGATTTTGGTTATGGGCAGAGAATAACTTATCAGTACCACATATGCTTGTAATGACAAAGTTCTTACATAACAAAGAAATAATATAGCCTGTTGAGTTTTGCCTTTCTACCCTTTACCCTTGAACCAAACTTTAAAAAAAAAAATCATTACAGTTAAACCTTAATTCATTAAAGCAAGAGACTACCTCTGGGGAGGAAAGACTTAGAAAGTAGCGAAAGCCTTGTTCTTTCAAGCTGTGAACAGCAGTTACTCTAAGTCTTGTCTCTGCAGGAAGAAAAAAACAAACATGTTCCTCAGAGTAAAGAGGAACAAGAAAAGCAAGGCCTCCTATTGACATTGGGGGAAACTAAAAGAACTCCTCTCCTGTCTGGGTTAGTCTTCCCAGGAACTTCCCTTACAAATAGGCAAAGTAAGTTTTAAAAGTTTAAAAACTAACTCACTGACTATCTTTTACTGATTTATTTTAATTCATCATAACTTGTGGCTTTACATATTCAATCTGAAAATATTTTGGAAATTTTTTTAAAAAAGAGATTAACCAATTTTTAGAAAATGTTACTAAATAAAATTTTTAGTACTTTTATTATAACAAGTGGTTCAGATCTATCTTTTGTTTTACAAATATCTGTTCAGATAATAATTTTAACATTTAAAAAAAAAATTAGCCCTGGCTGGTGTGGCTCAGTGGATTGAGTGCCTATCTGTGAACCAAAAGGTTGCTGGTTTGATTCCCAGTCAGGGCACATACATGCCTGGGTTGCAGTCCAGGTACCCGTTGGGGGGACGCATGAGAGGCAACCACACATTGATGTTTCTCTCCCTCTCCTTCTCCGTCCTTTCCCCTCTCTCTAAAAATAAATAAATAAAATATTTTTAAGAAATTAAATCATCCTTTATCCATATAATCATTGTATTTCATGTTTACTCTTTTTAGGGCCCCATGCTATATAGTGTCTCAAAAGTTCAGATTTCTGTGTATCATTGTGCTACAATAGCCATTATGGAAATAAATAAAATTTGTAAAGGACTCCATATGTCTGTTAAGGGATATTTCTATGATTCTACACCTGCCAGTAGATGATGACACTGTTTTTTTGTAAATGTAGCTAGGAACAATAAGTGGGCTTTATTTCCAGCATAGAAAAATGATGTTTCCAGTTTTCTG
>VMDR010018162.1:0-19421 GCA_007922815.1 Macrotus californicus | reverse complement strand
CTCCAGGCCCCTTGCTCTAAAAATAAATAAATAAATAATCTAATAAAATAAAACTAACAAAAGGAAATAAAATAAATTAATCACTTAATGAATATAATATCTTGTTTATTCTTACTTGTATTTTCCTGGTTCTCTTCCTACCCCTTGCTCTAAAAATAAATAAATAGATCATCTAAAAATAAAATAAAAACTAATGAAAGGAAATCAAATAAAGTAATCACTTATTGAATATAATACCCCGTTTATTCTTACTTGTATTTTCCCTGGTTCTAAGTCTTTGATCTTGTTTATATTCTATTTTATGTGTTCTGATTGTGAGGCAACAAAAGTACTTGGTCAAATATGGTATAAAAACACAATAAACATTACTTTGCATTTAGCCAACAATTATGAAGCGCCTACTGCCCGCCAGGCACTGTGCTCGGCCCTGCCACATGTCTGATGCCTGAACTCATGCTCGGCTGTGCCTCTGGGCACGTCCTGCCACGTCCACTCCACTCCTTCCCCACTCCATACACAGCTCCTAGCCTAGCTCTCTCCCGTACTTCACTGCTTGTTCTCCATCTTTTATCAAAGCTTAAATTGCATTTCTTCCAGAAAAAGAAGGCAGGAAGCAGAACTCTTTGGCTGCCACCAGGAAACACAAAGGCTCAGAACAGAGAGGTGGTAGGAGGCAGTGGCTGCAGAGCAGAGGCAGCTAACACAAGACCGGGAGTGTGCGGGAAGGTGGGCGGTTGTGCGCCCCGAGCAAAGAAGTCCTGTGAAGTATTCCGTAGTGCCAGAGTCAAGGCTGTTTATTTTATTCTCACCTACTCACTCTGGCAACACAGATTCACACCGTTATTCCCAGGAAGAATTAATGCAAATCTAACACGAGGGTTGGAAAAAAATCTCTCAGACAGTAGTGGTATCTTTGTAAATACGAAAGATAGTCTTTTAGCTAGTGGCATGGTGGTATTCTGTCAAGTTCACTGTGAACACAGATCTCAGAGCAGTCACTAAGGTACAGTAATGACCATTATTCCAGGCCTCTGGACTTGGGACTTGGATGACTCTTGGAGGAACAGAGGATGTCCAAGAATCTACATCAGTTATTGTTTTTTAAAAAATCTAAGACTCTTGCCCTGGCCAGTGTGGCTCAGTTGGTTGGAGCGTGGTCCCATAACAGAAAGGTTGTGGTTTCATTCCTGGTCAGGGCACTTACGCAGGTTGTGGATTCAATCACCAGTCTGGGTACGTGCAGAAGGCAACCCATTGATGCTTCTCTCTTGCATGATGTCGCTTTCTTTCCCTTCCTCTCCCTCTAAAAGCAATGGAAAAATGTCCCCAAGTGAGGGGTGGGGAAAGCTGTGAAAAAGAATGTCCTTGGGAGAAGATAAAAAAACATTCTGAGACTCTCAAACACCAGAAAACATTTATTAAACATGAGTACATTCAGCATTGTGGCAAACTCAGAGCCACAGAGATGGAATCCCCTCTTCTCCTTTGCTCACATGTGCCTTTATGCAGTAAGTTCCCTTTTTAAAACATTTTGTTCTCATTTCAAGCCTATCTTGAATATTTTTGAATATGTTAAAGTTTATGATTTTCACTTCCCCAATCTCATACCGCTCCCAAGACATTCTTGGGGAACCTGGAGTGAAGGCATTAAGCATGTACTGCAAACTTTGTCTCCTGAAAAAAGAATCTGGCTTGGTATTAAATGACCTTCTTGTTTACTGACATTTCAAAAAATGGTCCACTATATATCCTGACTCAAGAATAAGATGGGATGAAGAAGCTGAAATTCAAGTTTCACAACCACAATAAATTATGTCCAACTCACCCACAGGTGTATACTCCCAGCACTTAGCATGGCGTCTGGTACATATATGTTGCTCAGTAAATACTTGTTAACCAAACTGAAAACAGACAAAATGGTTTATCAGAAGTATTCCTTCCTGGCTTAAGGCACCTCTGAAACAAATAGAAATATATCTGATCCCAAAAAGTATGTGAAAAACACACTCCTGATTTTGATTTCTCTATCATACGCAGAGACTTCTCCAAAATCTTTATCTCCATCCCAAGCCCCAGATCCACATTTCTAAAGTCTTACTATAGAGTACCACCTGGATCTGGCTGGTGCCTCCGGGTGAATATGTCTAAATCAAGTCAACCCCAAATCATCCTGGTCTCCCAAGCTAGACCAGTGGTTATCAAGCACCTAAAAGATCATGAAGTCAGCAGGGTACCAAGGGCAGGTTGATGGAGGGGGTCAGCCCCAGGTGCAGACCATAAGAGTGCACATCATCTGTAGAGAATATAAAAACAATAATAAAACCGTCTAAAAATCAGTCAGCATTTAATTATCACTATGTGCCAGCAATTCTGAACAATGTCAATGATAAAACACTTCTCAAAAAAAAAGAGTCCAAGTTTTAAGCAATCGCTCTAGTTACTTTTGAGTTTTAACATTTGTTTAAGCTTCCAGTTGGACCTTTTTTAGTACGCACCTTTCAGTCAACATGGTATTCTACGTGGGATTTAACTGAAGAATTCTCAGTTATACAATGGCCCAGAGACACAAACAGAAGCCCTTCAGTAGCCATTCCCACCCATTTAGAGAGTGAGTCTGCAAACATGTGGGATCACTTCAGACAACTTGCATCCTTCCAGTCTCCAGCCCCAGAGGCACTCCACAGGCCTCTGTTCCAACAGTGTGTTCCAGGTAAACAATGGCAGTGACAGTGTTGTAGCCCGGGCTGTCACAACAAAATACCATGGGGACCGGAGAAATCGAAACGTATTTTCTCACGATTCTGAAGGCTGAAAGTGTGAGGTCACAGTCCATTTATAGTGAGGGCTTTCTTCCTGGCTGGCTGACAGTAGCCGCTCACTGTGTGCTCCCAAGTGCAGGAGACAAGAAGCCCTGTGGCCTCTCTGACAAGGGCACAATCCTATCACAAGGGCCCACCCAGGGGTCAAATATGCTGGGTATACCACTGAATGCAGTGATTCCAAGGAGTCTAGACATCCATAGAAACACCAAATATTATCTGCAAGCTGAATAAGGAATAGAATTCACATTATCTATATAAACACAAAATATATAATTATACGTATTTACTATACAGATGTACATGAAACTTCCACAGAATACGGCAGTATTTTTTATTGACTTGGCTTACTCTTTTCTAGAGGTAGGGACAAGTGCAACTTACTTAGAATACTTTAAAGGTTTTGTACAATATCTCTCAATCTCTTCCCCAGCCTAATCTATCATTATCTTTCCAGCAACCTGACCTCGTGGGTGCATTCATACCCTCATTAACTTTGTTCTCTCTGTGACTAAGTGCCCCTACTTCTGTCTAACTTGTCCCTCCCCGACTTCTTCACAACTCCTTTTTCATCAAGATCAAATTCAAATGACCCTTTTTAAAAAGTCTCTCTTGAGATATCATGATCTACTTAGTTGTTCCCTTTGTTGTGCTCTCAGACCATTTGCTGCTATCTGCATTTCAGAATTGTTCATGGCTTTGTGAGTGTGGAATGGTTAAACAGGAAACTCTGAACAAGAGAGGAATTTAATTTTACTCAGGAAAAATAAGTGTATTTCTCCACTGTGGGGAAATAGTCTTCATCCTGAACCCTGAATCAGTTAGTGTCTACAGCGGACACTCTCTAGGGTGGCCTTATGATTCCTGCCTCCTTAGTGTGCATGCCTTTGTATAGCTCCCGCCCCTGGACTTGCTTCTAACAATAGACTAGGGCAAAGGTGATATCACCCACATGATCATATGGCAAAGGTGACTGGTATTTTCAGATGCAGTCAAGATCCCTGATTCCTAGTTACTTGACGTTGAGTTCATCAAAAGCATTACTACCCTGGTGGGCCTGACCTAATCAGGCAAAGCCTTTAAAAGAGAGTGTGGATGTCAGCAACTCAAAGAAGCCACACTCTCTGGTGCTGGCTAAAAATCAAGCTGCCCTGTATTCTGCCAATGACTAAGAAGACTTGGAAGCAGATCCTTCCCTACTCGAACCACCAGAAAAGACCATGGCCCTGCCAACACCTTGATTTTAGCCTTCTGAGACCCGGAGCAGAGCTGAGTCTGGACTTCTGACCTAGAGAAATTGTGATAATCAGAGAAGACTGTTTTGAGCTGCTAATTGTCTGGCAAGTTGTTACAAAGCAATAGAAATCTAATGCAGTGGACTTTTGCACATAAGAAAGTCTCTGACTCAAACTGGTTTAATGAGCAAGACAATTTATTTTCTCATATAACAAGATGCAGAAGTATGTCAGACTTCAAATCGGTTTGCTCAGAGGCTCAATTCTGTAATAAAAGATCCAGACTCTTCAAGTCTCGCCACTCTGCTATCCTAGCGATAGCTGATCCTGATCCTCAGGGTAGTGGCACAACGGCCCCAGCAGTCAGAGGAGTCACACTCAGAAACATCTAGAGGGTAAAAAGAGAGTGTTAATTTGTAAGGTATGCTCATGAAGAGTGAGGAAACTTTCCAGAAGCTCCTTGGCAGATTTTCCTTCATGTCTCATTGTCCAGTCACCCATCCACTCCAAATCAGTCTCTGACCAGGAGAAAAGGATTATCTCAGAGGGGTTCCACCCAACCTGGCTGCCCCTGAGGCAAATGGGCATGGGGACAGCAAAAAACCCGAACTAAATCAGAATTCTGTGAAGGAGGAAAGGAAAGGAAAAAACTAGTATGTCCACTACAAATCTGAAGAGTTACCCTACAAAGAAAACAAAATGTATGAAACCTCTGGCCCATCACCGCTGGCAGAATGAATTATACTAGAGCCTCTAAATTAGAAAAAAGCAAGTAGAGGAGCAAAAAACAAAGAAATCGGTCCATGGTCATAAGCAGCTAATAGCACATTTTAGCAAAAGGTAATGAAGACATTTGAAAGGTTAAGAATTGCTATGAACACTTAGACTGCTCTGCAGTCAGTGATAAGAAATCTGAGACAATGAAGTTACAACCTGGTAGAGAGGCAAGGAGCAAGAACATTGCAAGAGACATGAAAATATGAATAAAACAAATGATGGAAGAAGAGAAACCCACACGAGACACACTTCCTAAGGGTTTTTATCCCGTCTAGAGAGAGAAAAAACTAGAAGTTAGTATCAAAACATTCTCTAGCCATGGTCAGGTGGCTCTGTTAGTTGGAGCGTTGGCACGTACACCAAAAGGTTGTGGACTTGATCCCCTGCCAGGGCACGTACCTGGGTTGCAGGTTCCATCTCCGGTGCAGGCCTGTATGGGAGGCCACCGATTGATGTTTCTCTCTCCCATCCACGTCTCTCTCTCCCTCCCTCCCTCCTCCTCTCTCTCTGGAATCAATGGGCATATCCTTAAGTGAGGATAGAAAAAGAAAGAAAAACTTTCTCTATATATTGATAGCATGTGGTTATCCATAATTTAATAATATAATAATTTGCATATAATTATTATCACTCTATGGGTTTGAGTCCTAAGTTTAATAATTCCTCTTGGTTTTAGATAATTTCTGTAAAATATTCAAGGCATAAAAAGCAAATTATGCGTCATGCATTTAATGAATTACCTTAGTTTTTAAAAATTATTAAACTATTGACACTACCTTGGAAAACCCAAGATGTACAGTAACCTGCCCTCCCATAAACCGTAGGTGAAAGAGGTACCTTGTATCACCACATTGTACACCTTAAACTTACTTGTTATATGGCAATAATATCTCAAAGCTGGAAATTACTATTAATTTAAAAATAGATAAAGACAGCTGTGAAATCTTCTCTAAAAATCTTTAAGAAGTAAATCTTGACTAGATATCTTTTTACTTCTCAGAGAATGCTGACTGCTTTCTCCCTAAGGACATGCGCCGGAGTGTAAGTGGGTCAGTTATGGGGCAGTTAAGGAGGTCTGGAGAGAAGTAGAGCGACTGCTGGGTTTTGCCTGATTCCCCCTCCAATAATAGATCAATGGTACCCCGTAACGCAGCTGCCCATTGATCTGCCATTGTCTTCACTACGCTCACGAAGTGGCGATTGGCAGGGTTGTAGGAGTGAGAAATAAAGCAAAGTGAACCCAAGACAGCTTCTTTCCACTGCCTGTGGGCCTCAAAGTTCACCCAATTCCCTGGTCTCACCAACCACCTGATAACCAGTTTATGACTTTCCTAGGAAAGTTTGTAGTTTAGGGCGAAGGGTATTTGTCCTCACAGTGGAGACAGACAGGAATAGAAAAGAGACCCTAGAAGGAAAACCCAGGTTGCCTCTAGAGGCATCCCAGCCTTCCGGGTTCCCACGGGTTCCCACTGCCCCTCCCCACCCTGGCTTGTCGGCTCGTGGGAAGCATGTGGGCCAGCCTCTTGAGAGCTGCTGGCGACCGTGAACTCAAGGAGTCCTCACCCCAAAGCAGGCGCCCCTGCCTAGAGCTGTCAGGACCCGAAGGCCGAGAGCTGTGAGGCACACCGTGGCCGCCAGAGGGCGCGAGCGCCCCAAGTCCTCGCGCGATGGCAACGCCCGGACCGGGAAGGCAAGGTGGTCGGCCTCCGAGGGGTAGCAGCGCCGAGGAGCGAGAGCCGGCCCCGCCTCGCCCCGGAGCTGCCGGCCTCGGCGCTCGGCGCAACAGTCCTTCCATTCTCATCCGCCATAGGACCCCACCCTAGCCTACGCCCGCAGGGTGACCTCGACGCACGAGCCCCGTGGGAGGGCTCTCTTGGCTCTGCGCCATCTCGAAGCCCCAAGTCCGTCCCCAGCCGGAATCCTGCAGGGAGGCGACGGCCGGATCGTCAGAGAGGAACGTCCGGAGGGCCAGGCCCCAGGACATTCCCCGGGCGGGCGCCGCGCCCCAGCATCCGGCCGCCGCATAACAATGGCCGGAGGGGCTGCGGGCGCAGCGGCAGGCGCGGGGAAGCCGGGGCGCCCGGGCGTTGGAAGCCCCGCCCCTCGGCCGGCTCCCTGACAACGCGGGCCGGGTCGCGTCGCCTGCTCCCCGCCCCTCAGCGCCCGGCACCAGGCGGGGCCGGGGCCGGAGCGAGGCCGCCGAGCCGCTGCTGCCGCAGCTGCTGCTCTGCAGAGCAGGGCCGGGGGCAGCGGCCGGGGCGCCCTCCCTCGCACCTTCTCCAGCCGCTATGAGCCAGGGAGGTCCGGGGGACTGCGTCCCCCTGGAGCCCACCTCCGCACCCTCAGCGCCCCCCAACCCGTTCGTGCATGAGCTACATCTCTCCCGCCTCCAGAGGATTAAGGTAAGGTGTTGGGCGGGGGACCTCTGGATCATTCCTGGGGATCGGAAAAGGAGACCGTTTAGAGCCCTGGCAGAAACAGGGGTAGGGATCCGGAAAGGAGCCTTGCGGGGCGGGAGTCCGGGGATGCGCACATGGGGGTGGTGGTGGGGATGAGCTAGGAGTCCTGGGGCAGGCTTGGGCGATAGGCAGGCTCCAAGGTGTGGAAGAATTGGCTAGGTGAGGATGGAGGACTGCAGGGGAGCAAGGGGTAGCAGAAATGGAGGACGCTGGGTAGGGCGAATTACATCTTGCGGAGGCCCGTGGGTTAGGAAGCCGCTGCGGGCTACGGAAAGCCGGGGGTGGGGGCAGAGGCTCTGAATTAGAGGAAATGGGTTTGTGGGCCCGGAGACTACGCCCCTGTGCCCTTCCAACGCCCCCTATTCCCACTCCCCCCGCTCCCCGCCAACCCTGCACTGCGGTTCACAACGGTGTAAATCTGAGCACCTCCTGGTGAGGGGGGAGGCCGAGAAGGGGGTTGGCCACAGGAATTGCAGGGTCGCACCAGCCCAGGGGAACTGATGAGTGATGTGGTGTCCAAGGTTTCTGCTGCCATTACCTCCCCTGAGGCGAGCTACTGGGGCTCGGTTTGTTTACTTGCACCTCCCCTGGGTATCCCTTCGAGTCACCCTGGCTCCAGGCAACCCTTGTCCTTCGAAGTAGGGCTGACCTCTTCTCTTCCCCCATCCCCCAGTACGAGGTGAGTGCTGTTGGGCAGACCTAGAGGCTGGCCTGCGGCCCGAAAGGTGGATCTCTGTGTGTTCCAGACCTCTGCCTCCCAGGCCCAAAGTGGAAAGAACCACTCTGGTTTCTGTTGGACCTGGGAGCTATTTATGGAATGGGACGTGGGTGAGGAGGAACTATCTCGAGCCTACTGCGCATAAAGCACTGTGCTGGGTGGTTCACATGGGTTATCATTAAATACTCTTAACAACCTCTCCAAGTTCTAGATGCATTTTATGACATTCAGTTTTATAGGTGGGATAGGGAGAAAATGAAAGAAAATGAGGCCCCGATCCTATTAATCTCTGATCCACTTGTTCTCCTTCATATCTTCATCCCACCATGGATGCCAGCTCAGTCTCCTGTTCCCACACCACCTGTCTCCTGATCTACAGTGGGAGGGGGCTCTCTGCTCCTGGGTCCATCCTTGTGGGAAAGGGGAAGATGTGGAGGGAGCGTCTCCCAGCCCTGAAGTGACATTCTCTCCCTCCTTCTGCAGTTCTGCCTCCTAGGGACACTACTGGCCCCCATCCGAGTGCTTCTGGCCTTCATCGTCCTCTTTCTCCTCTGGCCCTTTGCCTGGCTGCAAGTCGCTGGTCTTTCTGAGGAGCAGCTTCAGGAGCCACTTACAGGATGGAGGAAGTAAGTGGGGGATCAGCCCCCAGACACCCTACTTCTCACTTCTGTAGGCTGCTGTTTATTCTGCTCTCTCTTTGGGACGAACAGGAGAGGGTTCTGAGGCTCTGGTACCCAGCCTGGCAAGGTGAGATGAGTCAGCCAGGCAGGACCTCAGCACTAAGTGATGTACCCTGCTATGTCCTAAAGCAGCCAGAGACTTCTACCTCCTTGGCCAGAGTAATAGAGGGCAAAAGGGCACTTGCTTTCCAGGTGCCTAAGCCTGGTGGGGGGTGGGGGGGAGGTAAATAAGGATCAGACTCGGCCTCACTGACGCCCCACCTTGCCCTGCAGGACTGTGTGCCACAACGGGGTGCTGGGGCTCAGCCGCCTGCTCTTTTTCCTCCTGGGCTTCCTCCGGATTCGTGTTCGGGGCCAGCGGGCCTCTCGCCTCCAAGCCCCTGTCCTTGTTGCCGCCCCCCACTCTACCTTCTTTGACCCTATTGTTCTTCTGCCCTGTGACCTGCCCAAGGTTGTGTCCCGAGCTGAGAACCTTTCTGTGCCTGTCATTGGAGGTGAGAGAGTTTAAAGGGGGTGAAGGGAAGAGATGAAAACTCTGGACAGAAAAGACAGGAGTCAGATGGGCACGCTCTGGGGAGAAGAACTGACCTCAAGGTTGGGGGAGACGTTAAAGGAGATTGACTGATGTGGGCAGACGAGGTGCAAATTAACACCATTTGTGAATCCTCCTCTTAGACTCTGGGGGCTGGGGCTTGGGGAGGGTATTGGAGGAAGCTCTCATCAGTTCTCCAAAAGGCCAACATACAGTAAAAGGAGGGTCCCCAGGGCAAAGAGAGAATGACTGGGAAGCATCTCCTGCTATTGAAGGAAGGAAGGCCCTGGTAGGAACCCAGTGACTCCTTGTATCCTCTCTGGACCCCAGCCCTTCTTCGCTTCAACCAAGCCATCCTCGTTTCCCGGCACGACCCGGCTTCTCGTCGCAGAGTGGTGGAAGAAGTCCGAAGGCGGGCTACCTCAGGAGGCAAGTGGCCCCAGGTGGGTAAGGGTGTGAATAAGACTCTCTCCTCGCCTCTGCTATGCTCCTGAAGAGGCTCCTCTTTTCCTCTCTCCTTTTCTTCAGCCTACCCTGTTTCATTCTGCTCCCTTGGTTTCTTCCCCAGGTACTATTCTTTCCTGAAGGCACCTGTTCCAATAAGAAGGCTTTGCTTAAATTCAAACCAGGTGAATAAAACAATAGGGGGTGGTGGGGCTGTGGGAAAAAGGAGCCTCAGATTTGAAGAGGGAGTCTGGAATAACCCAAAAGTGTGAGGGCAGGGGGGAAAGGAAGACGGGAAACCACCTAGCTGACACTGAGAAGTCTGGAGAAGTCAGAGAGAAAATTGTAAATGAAACAGGGCAAGGCCAGACCTCATTTGAGAACTGTCTCTGACTCCTACACGTCATGCCCTTTAGCTCCCTCCATGAACTAACCTCTGCCTGGGGGGTGGGGGTGGCAATGGGATTTAGGAGCCTTCATCGCAGGGGTTCCCGTGCAGCCCGTCCTCATCCGCTACCCCAACAGTCTGGTGAGTCTTAGTCCAAGAGAAGGGGGAAAGGGAGCATGAATTCCCCCTCATGGGTGAAAACTGTTAGTGCCCTGATGGGATGTGCATGTGGGGGTGGGGCCAGGACGGATTAGGGCCTCTGCTCAAAGAGGATTGGCCGGTTCCTAGGAAGAAAAGTAAAACGTTTCTCCCTTCACCTCTTTTTCTCCCATAGGACACCACCAGCTGGGCTTGGAGGGGCCCTGGAGTGTGAGTTCTGGTGGTCCTGGGGTGAGGGTGGAGAGCAGGTTCATTAGAAAATCCCTGGCCCATCTTCTAATCTCTAGACAAGGCCAACGGCCCTTCATTCTTGAACAAGGGAGCTCTAGAGGAGGACATGTCTATTTCCTACGGTTTTGTTCTGACCTCCCAATGGGATCTGAAAGTGTTTTGAGCTATCCCTCCTAATCATGCCTGCTGTGATTACTGCTCCTTTTAGCTTTCTTCCCTGTTTCTGAGTGATGTTCTCGCCCGTTTGCCTCTCACTGAGAACCACCACCGTCAGGCGTGCCTCTTGCCCTTTCCCCAGCTACTCAGACCTCTTCTCACCCGCACTTCTTCCTCCGGCGCATCCCTGCAACGCTTCTCACCTTTCCTCCCACCTTCCTGGCCTTTCTCTCTGTCTCCCGACTGCACATTCACCCCGCTGACTGTATGGCTAGGAGTTCCTTTCTATATCAGTGTTCCGGGTGGGAGGAGATCCAAGTGAAAGATTAAGGGATCTCTGAAGCTTCTCTTCTCTTAGACTCAAAGTCCTCTGGCTCACAGCCTCTCAGCCCTGTAGCATCGTGGATGTGGAGGTATGACCCCATGGTCGGGTGGGAGACGGGGCATCCAATGATCCCTGAAGCTTTGGGAGAAGAGAGTGGGGGGGTCACCCTGGCTTTGAGGTGCTGATGAGGTGTGTGTGTGTGTGTGTGTGTGTGTGTGTGTGTGTGTGTGTGTTACAGTTCCTTCCTGTGTACCATCCCAGCCCAGAGGAGAGCAGGGACCCCACCCTCTATGCCAACAATGTCCAGAGGGTTATGGCACAGTGAGTGTTCCACAAAGTATTTCCTGGGGCAGCTATACAGGGCAAAGGGTTAGGGTTAGGTGGAGCAGGTGGAGGGCTGAGGTTTTGAGGCAGAGATGGGCAGTGGGGAAGAGGCTGTCGGACAGTTGAGACAGGTGTAAGGGGGTTAAAGGGGCCTAATGTCCTCTCCCTAGTCAGCAGGTCAGTCAGGAATGGATCCTCAGAAGATTCTCCTGCCTTGTTCCTCCTCCATTCCATTCCTCTCCATCCCGTAGGGCCCTGGGCATCCCAGCCACAGAGTGCGAGTTTGTAGGGAGTGTGCCCGTGACTGTGGTGGGCCGGCTGAAGGTGGCATTGGAACCACAGCTCTGGGAACTGGGAAAGGTTCTTCGCAAGGCTGGGTGAGTGACCTTGAAGATGAGCTAATGGGCAGTGTCATGGATAGACAGAAAAATAGTAAGAAAAGGGAGAGTGGGAAGGAGAGTCTTTTTTTAAAAAAGTAGGAAAATAGAAGAATTTTTTAAGAGAGAATAGAAGAAAGGGAAGGAGGTGGGGGGCAGGGGAGATATGTAATTACCCCAGTGAATAAAGTGAGAACAGCTCTCAAGGGATGATGAGTCAGAGGATATCTTAGAACAACAACAGAGGTACCTATGCTGGAAAGCTCTTGGGGCTGGGGCCAAGGTTCTGCTGGGTGGTGTGCCCAGAAAGAAGCTGAGTTAGCTCTCTGCCTTCAACAATTCCACTGTAGGCTGTCCCCTGGCCGTGTGGACACTGGGACAGAGCCAGGCCGGAGTCGAATGATCAACCAGGACGAGTTTGCCGGGCAGCTACAGCTCTCTGACCCTCAGGCCGTGGCTAGTGCCTTTAGCTACTTCCAGAAGGTAAAGGAGCTGGGCTGAAGAATGCAGAGCTCAGCATTTAGGGACGGTGTCCGAGTGGCCGTGTCAGTGGCATCAGATGGCTGGTTTGGACTCTGTGCCGGATGTTCTAGCAGCCGCTGTCAGACGGCCAACTTCTGAGGTCTCCTGGGGAGTTCCTTTTTTATGGAGTCTCCAGTGCATCGCAGGGCAGCGTCTTAATCGCTGCGGGGTAGAGCGATGGAGAAATAGTGGGTTGGCGAGGTCCGTAAATTTCCAAAGCCACTTTAGAGATTGGTGAAGATGAGGGATCACATGACCTTGTGGGGGCACTGCGTGAATGTTAGATGGGAAGGTGACATGGAGGAGACAGCACTGGCAGGTTCGATGGTTAAGAGTTTGAGACCCAGAAGTATTTGCAGATTTTTTCAATATCCCCTGACTCCTCGGGGGAATTCCTGAACTTTCCCCAAAACCTTGGCAAACCTTTATTTCCTGTCAAATTATAATAAGATTGTCCCAGAAGATTCTTAATGCTTATAAACCACCAGTGGTCCCAAGGAGCAGTTTTGTTTTTTTTTTTTAATCTAAGATGCAGACTGTGGCACTTAACATCCTCTGAAGGGACAGAGAGTGACCAGGTGTGTTGATTTCTTAGATTGGGGCAGACTGTGCCTGCAAGGAGCTTCCCCACTTATCCTATAGCAGGACAGAATGCAAGCTGAATGCCAGGGTTTCCCATAGAGTTGGCAGGCATACTTCTTGGGCTTTTTGTAAGAAATTATGCCAGTGGCCCCCTTTTAGTCTGTAGGACCAGTTCTCCCACATAGGATGAGTCAGGAGAGAACCAGTTTTTCCAGCCTGGAGGCCAGGAATGCCCTGGATGGCAGGTCAGACACTCATGCTAACTTCAGCATTCCTGAGGGATTCCCTAACATTGCTGTGAGATCCCCTTCTAGGAGAGCTGTGTCATCAGGTGGCTTGGCGGTATAGCTTGGGCAAACCCATGACCTGAGAGAACTATCAGGGACCCTGGAGAGTTCAGGACTCTGGGTTCTGAGGGAAGTAGACATAGGAGTCACCCCCGAGCCTGCTGAGAAGAGGGAGGAGCCAAAGTCCAGAACAAGGGGGAGGATGTTAAGGTGGTCCCCCACGTTGCCCTGGTTTCCCTTTCACACTCCAGGATGCCAGTGGTTTGGTGGACTTCCGAGACGTGGCCCTTGCCTTGGCAGCTCTGGATGGGGCCACAGGCCTAGAGGAGCTGACTCGCTTGGCCTTTGAGGTACCAGGGAATTGGGGGAAGAGGCAAAATGGTGGCTCTGCTCACCCCACCCAGAAGCCCGTGTGGTGTGCTGTTACCAGTAGCCTCTAGATAGTAGGTGCTTGCTCTCCACTCCAGTGCCACACTGTGAACTGCAGAGCCCCAGTGTCTATGTTAAGACATGCTGGGAGCAAGAAGAGGGCAGCAATTCTGAAGTTTGAATTCTCCTGTAGAAAGGTCCCAGAGGGGCAGGGAGGGCCTATGCTTGACCGTGTTGGAAGAGGAGGGGCCTGTCGGGCAGACCTTCCAGGAGAGCATGGGGCGATCGTTTGAGGAGAGGGCTTGATTGTGTCTCCTCTCCCAGCTGTTTGCCGAGGAGCCAGCAGAGGAGCCCGGCCACGTGCTGCGCACAGACGGCTTCAGCACCATCCTGCACCTGCTGCTGGGCTCCCCCCGCCCTGCTGCCGAGACCCTGCATGCTGACCTGTGCCAGGCAGGACCCCACCGAGGCCTCTCCTTCTGTGAGTCACTGCCTCCTCAGCCCACATGGCCATGCGGGGTGCTTTTAGCACTGGACTGGGAGGGAACGAGGCCTGGTGGCCAGTGCCAGGATCAGAACTTCTGAGAGGAGAGCATGGGAAGAACTGGCTAAGAAGGCAGAAAGGATGTAAACTTGGACTTGAGAAGTGAAGCAGAGACAAGACGGACAAGACCCACCCCTTCTGAGAAAGCTGCAGGGCGTCCACTTCCTCTCCTCACATCATTTTGCTTTTTCCCGTCTCACTCTTCTTTGTGCAGGTCAATTCCAGGACTTCTTCCTCCATGACCCGGTCCACAGGAAGCTCTTCAGCACCTACCTGCGCCCCTCCCAGACACCAAATGCCTCATCCCCAGGCAGCCCCACTGCCCTGGCCAATGGGACTGTGCACACGCCCAAGCGCAAGGGCGACTGAGCGCCTCGACCTCCCCAGCTAGCACCCAGCCCGCAGACTCAGGGCAGCGCCGGGGCCGACCCTGGGTCTCAAGCCCTCTCTGCTCCTGCTTTTCTGTTATTGTTCATTTGTTCGTTTTTAAGTTGATTTTCATTTTTGTTTGTTTGGGGTTTTTTGTAAGAAACTATTTTATATATAAATATATATCTATATCTATTTAAAAAATATGAAGCTCAGTCACATTGATGGTATCGTTAGCTGGGAAGGAAAGGGATTTATGGTCGCCAGCTGCCCACTGGGCACTCCTGAAGGTTCCTAAGGCCAGTCCTGTTGGCCAGAGCTGGATGGATCCTCCTCAGCTCCAGTTGGACATGATGCTTTTCTGCACAGAAATGCTGCAGTTCTCATGTCCTTCCCCCCTAGTGTCATGCCCTATATATGCACATTTTAGCAGGCTTACTCATGAACCTCTTTTCAACCTATTCCCTCTTGTTCTGGCCTCATTAGAGCTTACAAAATAGCTAACTACCATTCCATATTTAATAATCCTACTGAGAGTGATGCCTCCTCTCTGCAGCTCAGGCCAACCACACAGGAGAGTTTCTGCCATGGGATGAATTGAGGACATTGAAGTCCCCTCTGTTCAGTCTTTTGAAGGAAGAAGAAAACAAGGTCCCTCCTAAAAAAAGGTGCTAGGTCTAGACACAATTATGGAAAATTAGATAACTATTCCAGGTTGTTAAAAAAAAAGGGTGGGGGAGGGTATCTTTCCACATAGACTTTTAAAGGGAAAAAGAACGACAGGCTATCCAGGGGAGCCCTCCCAAAACCAAGTCCTGGCCTTTGATAGGAGGAGGGATGAGGTCTCGGGGCTTATCAGGGAACCTGAATAAGGCTAAAGGCCAGAAAGGTGTCAATCTAGAATCCAAAACCACCCCACCTCCTTTACAGCACCTTACCCCACTAGGATCAAGAAGTGAATGCAAATTACCACGCTGAGAGTAGTTTCCAACAACAAAAAAATCTTTATTCATTTTCTTCCCATGCAACTCCTTCCAAAAGTACTTCACCTCCACCTCCCACCAGGACACCACCTCCAGCTAGCTGGTTTGACCTCCCGCCCCACACTAACTTCTATAGCAGAATTACAAAACATAGAACTGAGAACAAGTGTCTGGTTTGTGTGCAGCCAGGTGAAATCTATTCAAGGGGCGCTGGCTGCAGGAACTGGCAGGAGGGATAGGAAGGTCCTTCTGCTCCCTACTGGCTACGACGGCGTTTCTTCCTTCTGCCAGTGCCCAAACTATCCCGCCTTCGTTTTCGAGGCTGTGAGGATCGAGCTGGGGGTTTCTCCCCAGAGACTGCAAGTTCAGCTCCCAGGTAGGGCCTCTTCTCAGCAGGGATTGGACCTGTAACTAGAGCTCGCTTCCTAGACTTGGCAACAGGATGTGGAGATTGGCCAAAGCCTCTTGCCTCGGGAGAGAGGGGGCTGGATGCTCTCTGGACCCCCTGGCCTGTGGAGGACAGGCCCGAGGCAGGGTGAGGGCTGAGCGAAGTCTGCCTTGGCGACAGGCTCAGTTTAGAGGCCAGGAGGTAGGCAACGCGAGAGAGTTCCTCATCTTCCTTCTTTCTTTTGGCTCTACCTGCTGAACTGCGTGTCTCACTAACAGGAGAGGCTTTCAGAACTAAGGCCTCCCTGGCTCCCCAATGACGAGAAGCCCTCCCAAGGCTCCGGGGAGATGTTGATTTGGGAGTCCTGTGTGCGTAAGACTCTCGATTCCCTGGTAAGGGAGCAAGGTCTTTAGGATTCAACACATCAGTGTCCTCCCTGCCCTCTCGTTGGCGGTCACAAGATTTAAAATTTAGTGGGCAGGTGTCTCCACTGACCCGTAACCGGAGGCCACAGCCACCTCTGACATCTAGTATGTTGCTGTGATCTGTGGTTTCCAACAGAGAAATGGAACTGCCTCTGTTCCCTGCCTCCTGGCTGGCCTCAGGGAAAGAAGAGGCATCCTGGATCCCCAGGATAAAGACATTGCCTTGACAAGCAGGTGGGAGGGTTTCTTTGGAAACCAGTGTGGAGGCATCAATCCTGCTTTCCAGCAACGGGGGACAAGCGTCAGCCCACAGATCCCTGGAATCCTGTAGGGTCTCAGGACTCTGTTCTTTAAGCCTCAAGGCCAGGCTATAGTTTCTCTTTTCTAGGGCAGCTGTAGCATCTGTGCCTCCACAGGGACCTGAGCTGCTCCCCACATCCCCACGTGCCGTGGTTTCTCCAGGACCCAGAGAAATGTTGCTTCTGGAACCCAGTGCCTGGCAGCCTCCCTGGTGCTCGGGGACACCTTCCCCATCATGGAAGTTCTCCAACACTTCCTCGATTTGTAAGGGCAACTCTAAGCCCATGGCATCCATCTCACTGCTGAGCCAAAGTCCTGGCGTGAAAGTGGCCCCGTCCTCATACTTGTCCTCAGCTGTTCTAGGGGAAAAGCTCTGCTCATAACTCTGAACCATAGGAGGACCTCTGTCATCGCCCCACATGACTCCTGAAGAGCCTTCCTGGGGCACTGCTAACAGCTCCTTGCCTTGAGCCAGCACTCCAAGACCTATCTGTTGTTCTGTCTGCAACCCCAGGACCTGCTTTTCTGACCCCTGTCCTTGCAGAGGAGCCAGCTCTGCAAGTCCAACATCCAAACTGGGAATGAACTCCAGCTGGGAGCCTTCCTGCCAGCAAAGGGACAGAGCCTCACAAGTCCCGTCAGCCACCAAGGAGTGCCCGGGGGACCCAGCACCTCCTAGGTAGTCATCCTGATGTGGGGCTATCTGGTTTGTAACCTTCCCAGGCCCTCTTCTCTCCGTACCTAAGGGCCCTCTAGTTCCCTGTGGAGCTGCAAGTTCTATGTGCAAGTCCCAGCTGCCGGGGGATGGCAGGTTGTTCCTCGGGCCGTCTAGGGCCTGTTCCTGCCCACCATGCACTGTTCTTGCCTGCTTTCCTGGAGAAGCAGCTTTCCCAAGGTAAACAGTGCCCCCAGCCACCCGAAGCCCAGGTGAGGGCCGCAGCCGCCCACCCGCATCTTCATCCTCATCAGAAACAGAAGGACTTGAGTCCAGATGAGCTCCACTGCGATTCAGAGATGCTTCTGCACCCTCTTCCTCCTCCAAGGCCAGGAGTCGCTTCTGGACCAGCTGGAAGGAGAACGGACAAATAGCACGCTACGCACGGCTGTGGGGAGGGGTGGCTCAGTGGATGGGCAGGGCACAAAATGCAAGCAAGCAAGCGTCTTAAGTGACAGTATTAAAGACATGCCATGGCTCTTAACCACCTTCTTGGGCCTCACTGACACGCTCTGAGCCCTTACACCTCCCTTTTCCTGTGTATCCATAGTCCCTTTCCTACTGTTCAGTGCTCAAAGCCCGGTCTTGAAGCTGTTCATCTCCAGAAGTCAGACCATCCAAGACAGTGTAAGGATCAGCTAAAACCATGTGAGCTGCTTATTCTGATATTTCCTGCCCCTCAGGCTTACCTGGGCAAGACTGAGCTCTTCTTCTTGCTCCAGTTCCTCCATTAAGGCCAGGGGGTCCCTCTGTTGTTCTGGGGACAGGAGATCTGCCAGAAATTGAGGGTGAATGACAGCTTCCACCTGGGCAACAGAAGGAAAAGTGACATGAGTCTGACAGGAGGTAACTTGTGAGCCAAGAGGCTCTAGAGAAGCCATAGCCCCTCCCCCAAGTTGTTATAAACCACCACCAGCTACACACAATCACGTGTGTATGTACATAACACATACACATATTTCTCAGTATAGAATAGAACCCAGTTTCTAGTGATTCCCTGCAGTTCCCACCCCAGGACCTGCCAGAAACCAGATCTCCAGGCCCAGCCCACCTTGGAGACAAAGACCTCCTGAGAACACAGCTCATCGATGTAGCTCAGGAGATCTGGATCTGGATACATCCCTTCCTCCTGCTGCTGCTCTTCCTCTTCCTGTCTTTCATCTGACTCCCCAGTGGCCAGGTGACTCCCCACCAGGCCTTCCATGATGTCAGCATACTCTTTCACAGCTTCTGGTGGGATTTCCTTGGGCGCCTGAGGAACTGGAGGCCTCTGGGTTTTGCGCTGCCGCTGGCGGGGGGCACGTGCCTTGGAGGTCGCCTTCTTGGGAATGTACACTAGGGAAAAGATGAAAAGAGACGTGGGAAGTGGCACAGAGATTACAGCTTCTGCCTCCCAACTCCATGGGAGAACACTGAAATGGCTCCAGGCTGGACCAGGCCACCCTGAAAAGTACCAGCCATGGGAAAAGACCAAGGAGCTGGGGGTTCTGAGAGAGAATCACTGCATGAAGAATCTTGGAACCCCTGAAATCTGAGAAGTCCCCCAATCCCACCTCCATTTATTAGGCAGATGAAGAATTATGGGCTGCACTTACATCCTCAGTGAGAAAGTATCAATAGTTGGTTTACATGACCAAGATCAATACCTAGTTTGGGACCTAGGGCACCTGAGAACCCAGCCTCCTACGCTTGCCCTGTTTGGAACATCGAATGCCACTCCCTGGAGGGAAAGTGGCAGAGGCAATGCCTTCTCCAGCCCATGACTGATTTCTATATGCCTCCCTTTCGGCCTTTGGTGTGTGGCTTCTGTTAGAGCTGGGGAGCCTCACCTGGCTGCTGGCAAACCTCAGGGGCCTGGAGCCCTGGAGGATCAAGTTTCAGAGGGGCTGCAGGAGGCAGACCCTGGGCCCCATTCATCAGCTGTGTGTTCTGATTCTGCATTTCTTCCTCGGCCTCAAACTCCATGAACCTGCGGAGAAGGGAGAAGGCCCAGGCAGTGCTGAGGCCAGGCCCACCAGGAACCCAGACACCAGGGGGAGCTGCTGTCAGACGACCAAATAACAGTTCTGAGGGAAACTCACAAGGTCCCCATGGAGTCCCTTCACTTGCAGTTGTCACTTAGGAAGCTTGTTAAGAGATTAACAACGTAGAGCTTGTGAGCTTTTCCAGGACAGAGCCACGACTCATGTTTTTTGTTGCCCTGTCTCACACAGCATCACCAAGGGAATAGAGCAGCAATGAATTCAATCAGGCCTATGCGAAGCCTGGTGGGATCTCACAAGCAGGCCCGTCCTCGAGGCCTCATCTACCTCT
>VMDR010018161.1:0-19428 GCA_007922815.1 Macrotus californicus | reverse complement strand
AAAGGATACATAAGAATGTGTTTCCGTGATATATATCTTTTGCTTTAGGTGGGTAGAAATATACTCATACTCATGTGCAAGAACTGACACAAAGATTCAACAGAGCTATATGAAATTGCGTTTCTAGATTAAAATATGGATGTCCATTAGTGTCTTTTGTGGCTCATACTTCAGGGATGAAATTGCAAAGTCCTAAAGATTTGTCAATGTGTTTATAGTCTGCAAAATATTTTCAAATACATAATTATGCTTTATGATTATCTGAGTCCTTAAAAAATAATAATAACATTTATGTTACCCCAAGAAAGAATACATATGTATATATATATTCTCTCTTCTCCATTCTGTATTGTTCTTTTACTCTAATCTGTCAATTCAAGCCTTTAGTGAGGTGGCTCCTACTTCCCCTTCATGCTGCTAGAAGGCCTCTACCATAAGCTACAGGCTAGTAATTGTGTATTTTGAAAGAGACATCCAAGAAAAGCCACGTCAGAAGCATAGAGGAAAGGGCTGCACCAAGATTCTGAGGCTCAGACGTCACAGGAATATTTTAGTTCATAAACAAATGCCTTCCTGATAGTAAGTAGACTGCTAACCCAAGATCAACAGAAGAAGCAGATGACTTCTAGAAGTAGACTACCAACCTATGACCATTGGAAAGATAATTATTAACATGGGATAAGTTAAACGGTTAGAAAAATCTGCCTGACTAATTTCTAAGTTTTAGCCACTCTTCTTGGTAATCTAGATTTGACAGTCTCAATCTTTAAGTCCTTTGTTGCTTTCTTCCTGTTTTTCTAAATGTTCACTCTTGCTGCATTTACGTGATGTCTTTACCACTGTCCTTGGAAATTATATTCACAAATTACCCTACTTGGGAAATGATATAAAAGAATTCAAAAAGTTCTACTCCCATTGGGTCAATTTGTAGAAAACAGAAGATCCATATGATGTACTTTGTTGTGTATATTTGGGTTTGAAACCATGCAAATGACTTATGAAAATACATAAAACAAAAATAACTCAATTAAGAAATGCAATAATGAAAAATTGAAAGCAAATCAAACAAGTGAACTTAATTATGTACTAAGTTAGTAGCAAACAAAGAGAAATTATTACAGGGGATTTTTAACAAAATAATTGGACTACACATTCCCTGTGGGATATTTATATCATACAGAGAAAAGGTGTGACTACATTCATCTATAAACAACATTTGCCCCCTGGGAGGAATAAATTGTGTGCAAACACTAATACAGCCTTTCATGGACTTACACATTTTGGCACGATGTATCTCCTGGGCGAGTGTTCAAGCATGAACAACAGTATCCAGGACAGGCTACGTAGTCTGGTTTTTTTTTTTAAGACTTTATATTTTAGAGCAGTTTTAAGCTCACAGCAAAGTTGAGAGGAAGACACAGAGATTTCACAAATAACTGCTGTCTCTTCATATGCATAGCATCCCCCCAATCGTTATCCGCATCCCTCACCAGGGTGGTACGTTTGTTGTGATTGATGAACCAACACTGACACATCATAGTCGTTCCAAATCCATCGGTAACCTTAGTTCACTCTTAGTGTTGTACATGCCATGGGTTTAGTCAAATACATGGCATGTTTCTGCCATTATGGTATCATTCAGACTATTTTCATTGTCATCAAAATCCTCCGTGGCCTTCCTGTTTATCCCCGCCTCCAACCCCTGGTTACCACTGAGCTTTATAACGTCTCCATAGTTTTGGCTTTTCCAGAACATGTATTTGGAATTATACAGTATGTAGAGATTGGCTACTTTCACTTAGTAATATGCATTTAAAATTATCCAATGTTTTTTCATGGTGGATGCTCATTTCTTTTAAACCCTGAATGTTCCATTGTCTGACTATGCTACGGTTTCTCCCTTCAAGTGCTGAAGGGCCTCTTGGTTGCTTCCAAGTTTGGAAATTATGAATAAAGCTGCTAAAACATCTGTGTGCAGGTTTTTGTGGGGACATATATTTTCAACTCTTTTGGGTAAATACCAAGGAGCATGATTGCTGGATTGTATGGTAAAAGTATATTTAGTTTTGTAAGAAACTGCCAAAGAGGCTGTTCCTTTTTGCGTTCCCACCAGCAATAAATAAGAGTTCCTGTCGCTCCACATCCTTGCCAGCACCTGGTGGTGTTGGTGTTCTGGATTTTGGACATTGTATTACATGTGAAGTAATATCTTGTTGTTTTAATTTGCATTTCCCTAATGACACATGATGTGCAGCATCTTTTAATATACTTACTAGCCATTTGCATATCATTTTTGGTGACGTGTCTGTTAAAGCCTTTGTCCCAATTTTGAATCAGATTGCTTATTTTCTGGTTGTTGAATTTTAATAGTTCTTTGTATATTTTGTAACAGTCTTTCATGAGATATGTCTTTTGCAAATATTTTATCCCCGTCTGTGGCTTGTCTTCTCATTCCCTTGACGTCTTTTACACAGTAGAAGTTTTTACTTTTAATGAAGTTCGGCTTGCCAATGATTTCTTTCATGGATTGTGCCTTTGGTGTGTGTCTAAAAAGTCACTACCATACTCAAAATCACCTAAGTATTTTTCTTTGTTACCTTCTAGGCGTTTTATAGTTTTGCATTTAGGTCTATGACCCATTTTGAGTTAATTTTTGTGCATGTTGCATATTCTTAACTTAAAAAAAATTTGTTAGGCAACAGGCAAATTTTATTCTAGGAATAGCTACCTGTGTAAATATGACACTTCTGGGGGAATAAGAAACCTATGAAGGCAGTAGGATCATTTTTTGTGTTATGCCAGTAATAGAAGCTCCATGTGCCCGTTCTTACTACAGCTGATTAGCCCTTCAGTTTTACTGCTCCTGCATCTCTGGGTTCTGTGAGTAAGGGTTCTGGATGTTCTGCGGAATTTTCTGTCATTGTTCTTATTCTCTTCCCATTAGCATTACTGTCTTCTGTAACAGAACTTTTGCTTTAATTTGTCAGAGTGTTAAGTGCCTTCATTTCCTCTCATCAAAATTACCTAATGGAGCGAGGTCCAAGCATTTTGGTTGACCACAGTTGACTGTCGCTTTAAGCACTAGGCTATAGCTGGTTTTTGTGGAGTCAGTAACTTAATAATGCCAAACCTACTGGATTAGTGTTCATTGGGGGAAGTTCATGGGCACATGGCAGTAGCAGATGGAAAAGTTTTTTTTGCTGCCAGTCACACTTGAGGCAGGTCGCAGTGACCCAATAGGAGACGTCAGATTCTGTGACAGTGACACTGACTCCTGGTCTGTGAGGCTGTAAGCGTCATGATTCAGGGAGCAGTTGCCATTTTTCTGATGTGATCGTGGGACCAGGGTCTCAGCCTTATGGTGGCAGGTGTAGGATATAATGAGCTAGTGACAGCCTTCATTACATTAGCCTTCATAGTTGGGGAAGCATAATCCTCTTTCTGCATAGAATCATGCCTGTAGATCTAGAATAACAATCATTCCATTCTGTTACATGTTTGTCTTTCACTATATGCTGTGGAGGGCAGGCACTATGTTTTGTTTATTTATCATGTGGTTTTATCACCTGGTATATTGCCTGTTTGGAGCCTTTGCTTAATATGATTTGATGATTTACAAGTGAATAATCCATCTTTCTAGTCACTCAAGCCAGAAGTCTTGGAGATGGTTCTTAATGCCTCATTAACCCCTCTATTGAACTGGCCATTTAGTCCATTTCTTCTCAAATATCTTTTATGTCTGCCTTCCACTCTCCATCTTCACTGTCATCGACTTGGTTTCCATAATTATAATTGCTCACTGGTACCACTTCAAGGCCTCTTGTTCATCCAGTTCTATCCTTCTGTCATAAGTTTACCCCATGGCCATGGGCATGAGGTTTTAAATACGTACATTTGATCATATCATTTCATGCTGAAAAGACTTTGATGACTTTGAAAGACCTTGTATGACATACAAGATTTCTCATGGTCTGCCCATTTTTCTGCAAATCCTCATCTGTGCTGAACTACGTGCTCTTCATTCATGGAAAGCTGTGCATCTACATCGTGATCACAAGGTACTGGTGATAGGCCCTCGGGGCAGAAATATTATTAAGACATGACTCCTAACTTCATTGGATTCCTACTTGACTATCAAAGGCTTTTACATATTATTACTGTTACAATAAAATTGATTATAAGAGCTATATAAGCACTTGAAAAAATATGTAACCGACATTAAGGGATAAAATTGCCAGGCACAGTTTCCTGGTAGAGAGGATAGGCAATAATATGTGAGACATCTGAAAGGATAAGTAGGAATTGGCCTGGTAAAGAAGGAAAGATAGAATTTGTGTTTTTAAGTTAAAGGGAACTTTTCCTTGTTAGGGAAAATGGTTGTGTGAGACTGTGTGTATGAATGCGATAATGATAAGAATGCAATTAATGGAAGGAGCTACATTAGGAACTGTCTTGTATACCAGGTTAAGGTGTTTGAATTTTGTGTTTGGGGCAGTGAAGAGTTATTAAAAGATGTGAGTGTGTAAGTGGTATGACCATATTTGTGTTTTAGGAAAATAATTCTGTGATGAACCTAATTAATGGATTGGAGTGAAACAAGAATGGAGACAGCAGAAGACCTTAAAAATGATCCACTTGGTAAATTATGAGAACCTGAATTAAGTCAGTAGCAGGGAGTCAGAGAAGATATACACTTGAAAGACAGGAATAGTAGTACTTGATGCCTGACCATGTGGGTCAAGAAGGATGAGTCAAGGATGGTTCTTAGGTTTCTGGTTTAGGAGAAGAGAAAAACAACACAAAAAATATGAAGAGGGCATTGGAGAAAGATGGTCACATTGAACTAAGATGTTTATTGGACATCCAAGTGGAGATATGAATGCACAATGAGATATAATAGTCTGGAGCATAGAGCATTGATTTTGGTTTCATATATACATAGTTTGGAACCACTGGCATATAGGTGCCTTGGAGATTATATAACATGAGTCAGGAAAAGTGTGAGTCTGAGAATAGAAGAGCTGAGAAGAGAGGCCCGTTCAAAGGCCCGAGAACCTCAGTACTTAAAAGATGATCGAAGGAGGGGAAAAAGTAGAGGGGCAAGAAAGTTAGGAGGAAAACCCATGAAAAGTTCTTGAAAGCCAACTGAGGAGAAAATTTTGTGACAGAGGGAGAGGTTCTAGAGAGTTAGGTGTGGCAGGGAAGCCAAATAACAAAAATTAAAAACACTTGAATCTGGTAACAAGAAGGCCTTTGATGATGCTGATGAGAGAGAGGAGAGGATAGAATGGGCTTCCAGCAGTGGTCGGAAAAGGAGGAAGAGCAGGCAGGCACTTACAAAGTGGGGGCTTAAGAGTGTAGACAGCTTTTTCAACGAGGAAGTAGGTCAGCCATGAAGTGAATGATGCAGGATTGTAGCGGCAAGAACCAAGAGGGTCAAGGAGCAAGACTTTTCAAACAGAAAATGTGTTAATGTTTATATGTTGAATGAAAAGAGCTTGAAAGACAGGGAGAGCTAGAGATACAGTCAAGAACGGGTAATTAATATAACAATATCCCTAAAGACGTAAAGGAAGCATTAGGTGTAGAGCTCAGGGGAAAATACATAACCAGAATTTTCCAGGGAAAATTATAACTGAGAAATAGGGAGGTGATAGCTTAAAAGGCCTAGATGTGAATGTTGAAAGCCAATTGAAGAAAAGATACATTTCCCTTATTTTGTTAAAATCTGAGAAAAATGTCAACATTTTTTCCTGAGAGTGAAAATATGGAATGCAAAAATGTTAAGCTAATAGAAAATATCTAAAGATAAGACATAAGATAATGTTAATAATTGAGAAGTAGTGATGGCTGGGATGGAGATTAAATACGCTCTAAGTTAGGTCAAGTAGTTGAAAAGACCTTGACTAGCTCCCACGCTAAGATGTCACTTCCTCCATAAAATGTTCTTCAAGATCTTAGTCAAGGTGGGTCTCTTTTGTGCACTTCCGGAGCATCTTTTGCTTTTCCATAATTGCCCTTAACATACTGAGTTGCAAATATCTGTTCACCTGCTCATATTTCACCCAGATTTTAAGCAATGTGTGGACAAGGACTAGGTTTATCTTTTTTGCCATTTGATCTTTAAATCCCATCACAGCGGTAGGTACAGAGGAAGGGCTCAATGTGTATTTGTTGACTGGATATATCACTTTCACTCTTGATTTTGATTTTGATTTATAGATTTAAAAAATGAGCATAATAATATCTGTAAATAGAATTTTAAAAAACAGGACATTTTTTCTATCTATTAAGGGTTGGTATAGATAGTTGAATTATATGGTGAATAGTACACAGGAAATAATTACCAAAACAGCAATAAAGGATAGATTAATATGAAATATATAAATGATAAAGTACTTATAAATGAATTAAACTCCTTTATTAAAAGAACAACACTTTCATGTTGAATTTTAAAAAGTCAACAGGATAATCTTTAGAAAAAGATACTATTCAAGCGATATGACCTAAAAAGTTAAAAGAATGAGCAAAGGCCAAAGCAAACAAAAAGAAAGCTGGCATCCAAAGCAAAACAGTTACCAAATTGTACTGGTAAAAGGCAAAATTCACATATTTGCCATCCTTTTTCCATTTATCTTTATTCCTTTATGTACGTATATATTTAGTTAGTGAGTTATTGCTGTTGTATTTTAAAGCATATTGCAGATATCTTATTCTTTCACTAATAACCGCTTAAATAATGTACAATAGATATTATCAATTTTTGTATCCTATAAACAGAGACTATATTCATAGAACATTAGAACGTGACTGCATATTAGAACACATAAAATCTGTTATTTAAAAAAGCAGAAAGTTTACAGGACACAGTCCCTGAACACATGTAGGAAAACAGAAATTAATAATATAAGTTTGATTTAAAGACCCAGTCATTTGGAAAAAATTATCCTAAGTAACTTCAATATCTAGAGGAAAGCAAAATTGCAATTACAAGATATTTAGAATTTTACACGTATTATTTAATAAATAAGGAAAATGAAGATTAAACAGGCTGTGTTAGTATAAGAAGTTACAAGGGGGCACTATAAGGAAGTTAAGAATATCAGTAGGACAGAACAGGAAGATTAAAGCAGAAAATTATAAATTTAAAAACAAATTCTAGTATATACCTTCAAAACAGAAGGAATCAACTACTAGACAAATTTCAGTCAAAACAACATAAACAATAACAGCAATACAGAGAGCTGTAGCAACAGCCAAGTGCTGGGAACAGCCTAAATGCTGATCAGTAAATGAGTGGATCAAAAAACCATGGTACATTTTCACAGTGAAATACTACACAGCAGCGAGAAAGAAGGAGCGCCTACCTTTTGTGACAGTGTAGATGGAACTGGAGAGCATTATGCTAAATGAAATAAGCCAGTTGATCGTTGAAAGACAAATACCATATGATCTCACCTATAAGAGGAATCTAATGAACAAAATAAACTAATGAGCAAAACAGAACCAGAGGCATGGAAACATGGAGCAGACTAACAGCAAGCAGAGGGGAGAGGGGAGGGGTGATAATGGTGGAAAGATGGGAAAGGGACTGGTCAAAGAATGTGTATGAATGACTCATGGGCATGGACAATGGTGTGAAGATTGCCTGTGGGAGCAGGGGGGTGGGCTAGGTGGAGGAGGGCAAAGGGGGAAAAATTGGGACAACTGAAAGAAGAACAAAAAATTAAAAAAAATAAAAAATAAGGAAAGTTGAAAACTCAGTAAAATAAAGTATTTGGTTAAACATTTAAAAAGTAAGAAAATGATAAAAATTGAGTCAAGTGGTTACTTCCAGGTGCATGTGTGGGATGGACAGACAGGAAAATAGGTTGGAAGGACACAGGTAGATATCAGTTACTGTTCTTGTGCATGGGCCCGAGTGGGTATCCATTTCATTATTAAACAATAATAGAACAAAGGCTAAATACTCATGTACATAAAGTAAGGTAGGTCTATTACAATAACTCTGATCGACCAAGAATTATGATTAACCCAACTGCATGCACCTAAAGCTCATTGTGAAAATTTACTGAGAGAAAATAGCTAAAGAAAATTTTGTACAAGAATAATGTGTGTGTATGTGAAGGGAGAGAGGGCATTTAGGAATAAGACTTACATTTCTTGGTATTAAAATACACCATAAAGCTACAGTAATAAGAATAGTGTACTTCTTGTCCAGGAATACACAGTCAATCTGAGGAAACAGAGTAGGAAGTCCAGAAATAGACATGTGGGTGTTTGTGTGCTTTACAGTCAATAACGTGGTGTAGAGAATTTAGCACAGTGGACCTGGGTCACCCAGTTCTCAGTAGATATCTTTATTATCTCCATTAACTTGACATTTCAAATCAATGTAAGATAGAATAAATCATTTAAAAATTATACTGAGACAGTTGCTAAAAATTCAGAAAAAGATAAAATTTCATCCTTTATTCCATAATAACTAAAATAGATTCCAATTGGATTAGCTGTGTATATAGAAAAGGAAAACAGATATTAAAAAAAATCTGAGCAAATAACTATACAATCAAGAAGAATGTGAAAGGCTTTCTCAGTGTAATGTCAAAGAAGTAAACAAAAAGACTTGATTTTTACCTCTTCGGTTACATAAAATCCTTCCGCTAGGATTCTGTGGATAGTTGCCTTCAGGAAATCTTGGTCTTCTTCAGGGAGATTTGCTTTTTCTGTGGGGACATATGGCCATTTTTCTTATTTACCCTTGAAGTTAACCAGTAAAATAGGACAGTTACGAGTGAGCTATAGTCTGAAACACATAGACTCTTTTACTTGGCATGTTCAAGTTCTTTCTTCCTTTCAGAAAGATTTTCTGTATTATATCTTTGAATATTTTTAATAAAAATGATTTCGTTGGATTTAGGAGGACTGATAAATATCACCCATTTCTTTCCCTCCCAAACTGGAAAGCAAGAAAGAAATAAGACCCAGGAGACATACTTACTGAAGTTTAATGTTATCTTTACTCGTGTAGGCTGGAAACAATGTTGGTGGACCCATGGATTGATGACATTCTGAGTAGACAGGTTTACTCTCCTTGTCTCACGCCTCTCAGACAGCCCTCTCACTTGTTCCTCCATGGAGAGCAGACTGTGCCTCTCCACAAACCCGCAGACCAGAAGCAAGGGCCAACATGTACCCGTCTGCCATTTCCAGTCCTTGATTCCAAATTCACGCATCAGATCAATCACTCTGTCCCAGGAGAGAATGAATTGAAAGGACAGAGTAAAGATGAAACTATTGTTCCATATTTTTTCCTGCAAGAGAATTGAGTAGAGCTTCTCTCCTGTCGAGAAAAAGACAAGGCAAGGGGAATAGGAGGTTGACAAAGCCCCTTTGCTTGAGACCGGACTTTAGTCAGGTCCCTGAACCTTCTCTTAAGCCCATCTGTGCCCTTCCTTGTAAAATCCAGTTTTAGAAAGAATCTTGCTAAGTCGGTTTCACCAGAAGCAGCCTGACCCTTGGTATCTGATCAGATTCTACTCCCTTCATCATCCTCCAGGGGACATTTAATTACCCAGGCCTGTCTTTAGCAAAGAATCCTGTCCGGTCAGTTTAGTCAGAATCCGCTGTACTCTGACTTTTTAGTAATTTCCCATTCACCGACCCCTCCCCTGCTCCTTGGTGATAAATTCCCATGTGCTTGTGCTGCATTCGGAGTTGACCCCAATCTCTCTCCCCCACTGCAAAGTCCCATTGTGGTGGTCCCTATGCCTGTTGCGATGGTCCTGAATAAAGTCTGCCTTACCGTGTTTACAAGTGTAATTGACTATTTTTTCATATGATTATCTCAACATTTTTTCGGGGGGCGGTGGTGGTTTCCTACTTCAGACATCAATTATGCCAGAATATCTTTACCTGGATTGCATCATTTTTAGTTTTCCTTTGATTGTTTGAATCTTTGTCTTTTTCATCTGTCTTCACTGTGACTATTTCCAACCTTCCTCCATGTCAATCATTCAATTTGCAGCCACATGTAGTATGTTTCCTGCTTTTAAACATGTACTCATTAGGTCTTTGATAATAGTGTTATCAATATTGGGTCCTCGAATTGTTTTATTAAACCTGCAATCTTCTCATGTCATTAAAAAAGTCTATGAGAATTTTTGTCAATGTTGTAAGTAATTTGAAGCACTTTGGAAAATTTTCTCTTTTGTGACATATATATGGTATATTTTTTTCTTGTTTTCTACCTTCCAGTTCTCCACTGTTTCCCCCAATCCTTTCCTCTCTCCCTCCCTGCTTTCCTTGCTCTCTTTCTTCCTTTCTTTGTGTAGCTTGCACGCTTGCCATGCCATTCCTTTTTCTAGCTTACTGGTGGTTGGGTGGCTGTACTCAGAAATTTGACTTGATCTGATAGAATGTGGGAGGATTCTGACATCCCTTTCTACCACACCTTTCACTTATTTACTTCCTCCCTGCTCCACAGTTTGGGTACTGGATTTTTTGTGTGTGATCTATTTTTTACAAAAGAAAGATTTTATTTATTTATTGTTAGAGAGAGGGGAGGGGAGGGAAATAGGGAGAGAAACATCTATGTGAGAGAGAAACCGTGTTTAGTTGTGTCTCTCACATTCCTAGCTGGGGACCTGGCCCACAACCTAGGTATGTGTCATGACTGGGAATCAAACTGGTGATCTTTTGGTCTGTGGAATGATGCCAAACCCACTGAGCCACACCAGTTAGGGCCATCTACTTTTTGAAGCGCTGAAGCACAGTGGCAGCCTGGAGAAACAGCTCAGCTAAGGGGGTGTGGTGCTGTTGTCGGAAGACCTGAGCTCTGTTATGATGTCCAAGATTGTATACACCAGTGCGGACATGCCGAGATCCACTCCACCTGGATGGGGATTGTATTCCCTCCCTAGGGGAGAATGACTGTATTTCAGGTGGGATCTGCAGTTTGGTATGTATAGCTCTGGATTTTGTTTCCTGATATTTTTTCACCAATCTCTCTCTAGAAATCATTTGTGGTATTCCTGAGTCAGAAGAGGGGAAAGATGATACTTTCGTCACTCCGCATTTAGCTCCTGTTAGATATGGGATGTGGTCCATAGGATGTCCCCTCCTTCCCCTAAAGATATCTGTGCCCTAATCCCCCAAACCTGTGAATATGATGTTGCATGACAAAGGGCACTTTGCAGATGTAATTAAAGTTCCTGGCCATAAAATCAGGAGATTATTTTGGATTATGCCCAATCTAATCACATAAACTGTTAAAAGCAGAGAACTTTCTTTTTTAAATTATATTTTATTGATTCTACTATTACAGTTGTCCCAATATTTACCACTTTGCCTCCCTCCACCCAGCACTTCTCACTGAGGCAATTCCTTCACCATTGTTCAAGTCCGTGGGTCATGTGTATAAGTTCTTTGACTACTCCATTTTCTATACCATACTCAATAGCTACCTATATGTACTTCTTAATCCCCTCACCTCTTCAACTATTCCCCTATACCCAGCTCCCATCTGGCAACCATCAAAACACTCTCTGAATCTATGATTCTGTCTCTGTTCTTGTTTACTTAGTTTGTTTTTTAGATTCAATTGTTGACAGATATGTATTTATTGCCATTTTATTGCTTATAGTACTGATTTTCTTCTTTTTCTTAAATAAGTCCCTTTAACATTTCATATAATGATGGTTTGGTGATGATAAACTCCTTTAGTTTTTTCTGGTCCGGGAAGCTCTTTATCTGCCCTTTGATTCTAAATGATATCTTTGCTGGGCAGAGCAATCTTGGCTGTGGGTCCCTGCTTTTCATGATGTTGAATATGTCTTGCCAATCCCTTCTAGCCTGCAAAATTTGTTTTGAGAAATCAGCTGACAATCTTATGGGAACTACCCTGTAGGTAACTAACTGTTTTTCTCTTGCTGCTTTTAAGATTCTCTCTTTATCTTTAACCTTTGGCATTTACTCTGATGTGAATGGAGTGCGCCTCTTTGCATCTATTTTGAGTGGCACTCTCTGTGCTTTCTGGACTTGCATGTTTATTTCCTTCCCCAAATTAGGGAAGTTTTCTTTCATTATGTTTTCAAAGAGATTTCCAATTTCTTGCTCTTTCTCTTCTCCTTCTGGCACTCCTATGGTGTGAATGTCAGACCTCTTGAAGTTGTCCGTGAGGTATCTTACACTATCCTCATTTTTTTGGATTCTTTTTTCTTCCTGTTGTTCTGATTGGTTGTTTTTGCTTCCTTATGTTCTAAATCATTGATGTGAGTCTTGGCTTCATTCAGTCTACTGTTGTTTCCCTATAAATTGTTCTTTATTTCAAATAGTATATCCTTCATTTCTGACTGGATCTTTTATATGTTGTTGAGGTCCTCACTAAGTTCCTTGAGCATCATTAAAACCAGTGTTTTTAACTCTGCATCTGAGAGATTGCTTATCTCCATTTTGTTTAGTTCTTTTTCTGGAGTTTTGATCTGTTTTTTCATTTGGGCCATGTTTCTTTGTCTCCGTATTTTGGCAGCCTCCCTGTGTTTGTTTCTCTGTATTAGATAGAGCTGCTTTGACTCCATGTCTTGGTAATGTGCTCTAATGTAGTAGGTATCCTATAGGGTCCAGTGGCACAGCCTCCCTTATCATCCAAGCTGGGTATTTGAGGTGTGCCCTTTGTGTGGGCTGAGTACATCTTCCTCTTGTAGTTGAAACTTGGTTGCTGTTGGTGGGTCAATGAGAGGAATTTACCCAGCCAGTCAGTTGGAAGGATTGGGTGTGACCACTGACCACCAACCTCTGCCCTCCATGGAGGATCAGCTGTTCAGGGGCAGGATGGTGGTGCTCCAATGTAGTCTGTCACTGCCCACTGGGTGCACAGGCACTGGGATTTCCCAGGTGGTGCAGGCCAATGTCAGCCCCCACCTGTGTTTTGCCCAGGACCACCCTGCCTGAACTACAGAGCAGTGTGAGATTGCTGCTACTTGGGCTAGGCTGAGATTCCCAGGCAACACCAAACTGTGAATATAAGCTGCTGCTAATGCTGTGACTAGGGCCACTTAGCAAGAAGTAGGGGGCTGGGAGCTCACTGAGGCCAGCTGTTGCTTGTTTGAAAGGATTTATGAAGTTGTGAAGCATGGGCCATGACCAGCCGATCATATGGAAAAGCTACTGTAAACAGCTGTAAGTTGGGTGGGACCGAGTTTCAGGGAATCTCCAGGGTGGGACAAACGGTGTTAGCCAGGTTGATGGAGTCCCAGATGTGGCACCCACCTGCCACCTTTCTGTGTGGGAGAAAGCTGTCCCCCAGCTCTTGCCTTGATGCCAGACACTTCAGTTCTTCCCTGTGTGCCACTGGTGCCTTTCAAGCTGCTACCCCAGTCCTAGAGCTCAGAGGGAGTAAGTTCTTGTGTTGGTTCTTTAAGAGGAACTTCTTGGGATTCCAGAAATTTCTTCCACTGACTCAATTGCTACTGGTTTTTACAGCCAGATATTATGGGGACTTATCTTCCTGGCATTGGAATCCTGGGCTGGTGAACCTGGTATGGGGCTGGGACTCCTTGCTCCTGAGCTATCCCTCCTGAATTTTTATCCAACACATGTGGGTGACCAGCTTGTACTGCATATCTGCCCCTCTTACCAGTCTGGATGGATATAGTTTTCTTTAATTCTGTAGTTGTAAGGTTTCCATTCAACTCAATTTCTGCTGGTTCTGAGTGATGGTTCTGTAGTTTACTTGTAATTTTGATGTGGTTGTGCAAGGAGGCGAGTCTTGTTTACCTACAACGCCATCTTGACTGGAAGATAATTGTATCCAGAAAACTTTCTGTAGCTGGAGGAGGAAGAGTTGTGTTAAAATCAAAAGTCAAAGACATTCAAAGTACGAGGAGGAAGCTGCTGGTGTGAAGATGGAGGGGGGCAACAAGAAGAGTTTAGGTGGCTTTAAGGAGAGGAGAGAGAGGCTCCAGGCTGACAGCCAACAAGGAAACAGGTATGTCAGTCCTGCAGCCCAAATAACTGAATTCTGTCAACAGCCTGAATGACCTTGGAAAGAGACGCTCCCTAAAAGCCTCCAGATAAGAGTCCAGCTTGCCAACAACTTGATCTCAGACTGTGAAACCTGGGCCAGAGGAACTCGCTGAGTTTACTGGACTCCTGACCCACAGAACTGTGAGATAATAATGTGTATATATATA
Source organism: Macrotus californicus (assembly GCA_007922815.1). Lineage (NCBI taxonomy): Eukaryota > Metazoa > Chordata > Mammalia > Chiroptera > Phyllostomidae > Macrotus > Macrotus californicus. The sequence continues at coordinate 5,236 of VMDR010018161.1, read as the reverse complement.
TTTGAGCTCAGTCAAATATATATATTATTCAGTTTGAGTTCATTTTTTTTTAGATTCCACATATATTTGTCTTTCCCTGACTTATTTTACTTAGCATAATGTGCTCAAAGTTCATTCATGTTGTTACAAATAGCAGAATTTTCTTCTTTTTCATGGCTGATAATATTCATATCTTCTTTATCAATTTATTTGTTGATGGACACTTAGGTTGCTTCCATGTCTTGGCTGTTGTAGGTAATGCTCAATGAAGTTGTGGGATAAAGATATCTCTTAGAGATAGAGATTTCATTTCCTTTGAGCATATATTCAGGAATACGATTGGTGGATCATATGGTAGTTTTATTTTTAATTTTTTGAGGACCTTTCATACCATTTTCCACAGTGGCTTCCCCGATCTGCATTCCCACCAACAGTGCATACGTGTTCCTCTTTTTCTACATTCCTGCCAAAGCTTGTTATCTCTTGTTCTTTTGATAATATTCTTACAGGTAGGTGTGAGGTGGTGATATGTGACTATGGTTTTGATTTGTGTTTACCTTGATGGTTGGTGATGTTGAACCCTTCTCACATGCCTAATTAACCCTGGTTTTTAACACATAACCTCACTAAACATAATATTTTGTCTATACTCAATAGAATGGGAAAGTGCAGGGCGCATGGCTGCTAAGATGAATCTCTGGGTCAGTTGTCCATCCATGTTGCATGGCTGGTGAAGCCTCTCTTTTCTTTGATGTGCCCCAGAATGTGCTTGTGACTGCCTTGTATTCCCTTCTTTAGCATCTTCTCCACTTTGTAAGCAAACACTTATTGAATACCCTGTTTGGCCCCTTTGGTTTGTTCTCAGTCTTAGGTACTGGTCTGTGTTAGTTTTCTATCACCACCTAGCAAATTGCCACAAACGTAGTAGCTTAAAACAACAGATTTATCAGTCTATAGTTCCGTGGGTCAGAAGTCTGACAGCAGCCTCAGTGGGCTAGAATCAAGGTGTTGGCGGGGCTGTGTGCCTTACCTGAGGTTCTCGGGGAGAATTTGCTTCTTGGCTTTTCCCAGCTTCCAGAGGCTGCCCACATTCTTTGACTTGGGGGCCCCTTGCAAACCAACAATAAGATGTGCTTCCCTGGCCACATGTCTTTCTCTGATTCCCTTCTTCCATTTTCCTCTTCCGCTTTTGAGGACCCTTGTGATGACATTGGGCCCACCCAGATAATCATCCAGGGGAGATCCCCCTATTTTAAGGTCAGCTGAATAGCAACCTTAATTCCCTTTGCCATGTAACATCACATATTCACAGGTTCCAGGGATTAGAACACAGACATTTTTTGGGGGGGCATTATTCTGTCTACTACATGATCCCTTAGAATATGCTTGTCTTTTTTTATGTGGTAACATAAAACTCTGGTTTCCTTCCCCACCCCCACCCCCCAGGCACTGCTCTCTCTAAAAGAGTCAATTTCTTGCCTGTCACCCCTGCACCCCTCATTTCATCCCTTCCTCACCCATGCACTCCCATAGCCGTCAGCCTAGCTGACTCCCAGGCCTGACATTTTCCTGCCTCCCTTCTCCTTCTTCTGTTATTCACGACACTTTTGGATTGTAGGCACATTTTATCATTTGTCTTTGAACAAGCCATCCCAATAACTTCTTCCTAATGTTGAGATTTACGTGGTTAAAATCAGAGAGTTAATCATAGTGAGCAGTTGTAATGAACCCTCCTCTGGTTTCCATCAGTGAACAAGCACAGATACTGCCCCTCTGCCTGGTGTCATGCAGTAAGAGCTGCTGTTCTTAGAATTGCAATGCTAATTCATTCATTGCTTTACTTTTCAATGACTTTTTCCACAGTTAAGAACAATGCTAGAGAGATGGATTATGAAGGAGTTATAGAACCAGAAAGTGTGAGAGGCAGTGCACATTACCATTTAAAATTTTTGCAACATGTGCAAGGTACCTAGAATCAAGATTATTTCTATTTGCACTTAGAGGGAAGGTTAATAGAGAACTTTTTTCTTTTAAAGAGAAAGGGCCAGTCAAGCCATTAATCATGTGAAAAACAGTAAAGAAGCTTATAGATTACAGTTACTCACATAAAAATTTAGGTGAAAATTCCACAACAAATCACAAAAGCCTATTGAGTTCATGACTGAAGAAATTTTCAGTGGTATGGGACTATTTTATTATACAATTTAAATATTTTTACTTAATTCTATTAGGAATCTGGATTTATAATAAATATGAAAATGATCTAAAGGCATACTGATGATACCAATTTTCTGAAATGGCAACCTGAAAAAATTATATTATATTCTGGTTATATTCCGTTTTAATTACAGGTAGTTCTCATTTTCCTTTAGTTTTTTATTCAACAGGCAAAGCCATGTTTATTTCTATAATTTAAAGATTTAAACCTTAAATAGTTGTGGACAACAATTAAACCTACCTAGAAATGTTTAAATTTTCTTCCTATTATAAACCAGTTTCAAGTTTCCCTATGATGTAAAATAATATTTTGAGGAAAAATGATAAAATGCTATGTACTTTTGTGGTTTTAAAAAATGTCATTTCTAAAAATCATGTCGGATATCAGCAAGAACAGTGAATGTTCTATAAGAAGTGCTAGATGAAACAGTAGACTTTTTTTTCACTTAACAAAAGACAGGCTATGTTTATTTAGAGTCACAAGCAGTTGACTCGCTCAGTGTGACTCAAATCACAAGAAGCCATTTCCACTTCACTCCATACTGAGTCGTAGTGCCAGGGCTAGGGGTGGAAGGGGTGCTGTTTGGGCACATGCACAGGTTTACAAGCTTCTCATTGAGGGCAATCTGTGGCTGTGTGAGACTGGCCAGGTAGGTCACCATCAGCAGGTCATTGATGTTGCTGGTGAGTATGGTCCTCGTCATCGGAGCTATCTTGGGTACTTGGTTAACCAGACCCATCAAGAAGCGGCCCACAGTGTCGTCAGCTGACACCTCTGCAGACAGTACATCTTCCGCATACTGCCACACTGTCCCGGATGCCAGCCCATGACCCTGCTACTTGCTGCAAGTCACTTGAGAGTTCAATCACCTGGTTGGGGCTAAAACAAGTCTTCAGGATCAGGTCAACTCCAATGTGTTCAGTGTCGTCATATGCATATTTCACTGTCAGAGGTGTGAATGTCACTCCCCTTGGTCCTCCCAAGGACACCCATTAAAGTGTGACCTAGCCTTGCTGCTTGTGTGACCGTTCTGGAGGCCCCGAGGTGAATGGGTTGGGAGCTTCCCGGCTGTAGTACTGGGTCAGCCCAGAGCACCCTGTAATGTCATGGCCTGTGGCATACCAGCCCAGGATGATCGTTCATTTGGAGAGACTTTGCTGTGCAATTCACACACGTTCTTAGCAAATTCCATGTCAACAGCCACCTCATCTTCTGACTCACTGTGCAGCACTGAAAAGCAGTTAGTGACTTTCACTGAGTGCTTGTCAAGGTTTCCCAGCAGAGTCCCAATAAGTTGGACAGCACCCTCATTGTGTCGTTGCTCTTAGCTGTCCACTATGGAGGTCAAATGACCCGGTGCAGCTGGACCACACGGCTGCCAGGCACGGGGCCTGGTAGGGCAGGGGTCTGCTCCGGGGCTGGCGCTGACGCCGGGGTGTGGCCGGGTGCCGAGGTCCCGGCTCCCGCTGCGGCAGAGTCTGGGGGCGAGGCTGGCGCTGGAGTTGGAGCTGGAACCGGCGCTGGAATCGGAGGCAGCGCTGGAGCCGAGGCTGGGCCCGGTCTGGGGCTGAGGCTGGGGTCGCAGCGTCGGCTGGTGTGGCCGGAGGAACACTCGCTGGGACTGCCCTTGTGACCATCTTGTCGAGGGAGCTAGACCGGCTTTTGTCTCTTTGATTACTCCCTGGCGGAATTATCTACCTCTGAGACCGAGGCCAGTTTGGGGCCAGAGGAAATGGAAGAGTAGAAAGTCTCTCATGGATTTTCAGTTAATTTTTCCAATAAATAGCAATTCATAAAAGAGTTAAATGATACTTGGAAAATTAAAATGAGTACCTTAACATGACCTCTCAGACACCCCACACTCACCTTTGTCCCCGCAGTGAGTGGATTCTCCCCGTGGGTGTTTGAAGTTGTTGAAAGTTTGAAATCCTGAAGGTGCCAGAGAATAGTTGGAGCAATCTGTATTATTGATTTTGGTTTTTCTTCTAAGGATTAAGAGTCAACTGCAGGTTTGTGATGGGCCTGCAGTGTGGCTGTACAGTAAGGGTTAGATGCACGTCAGGCACCAAGTCACTTCCGAGACTCAGTGCTCCTGAAGTTCCAGGCGAGCCACTTGTGAAGCAGTTGGCTTGGTAGGGTGGCAACAAGTTTGATCAGTGAAATGTTGACTTATCTGACAGTTCCAGTGTTTTTTTTTTTACAAGTATGTCATATCAGGAAAGGAAAGGCCTTTATTCAGAACCTTCTCTACCCAATTGGAAACATGCTCAAGCCTCCCAAGCCCTGGGCTGAAGGTGCTGAGGATGGTCATTGATGATAATCTTAGAGGCCCTAGAGGTATCAGAATCTGGGTGCAGAGAACAAATAAGCCATGATATGAAATATTAAAAATATATGAATGGAAAAGGCCATCCTTCATTTCTTAAAACATGGACAGAATCTATTCATGTTCCTAAGAAAGAACATCAGCAGTATGAAAAGGGGATTTTTATATGTGTTATGTTGCAGTAATGAGAGGAATCTAAATCACATTTCCTGTAATGTCCTGAGATTGAATGGTATATATATTTGACTTTTAAAAAAGCACATGCTGAAAAAAGGAAACCAACATGTATTCTGTGCTCAGGAATGGGAGGGTGGGACTTCAGAGAACAATGTGGGTGGGGAGTTTTCAGAGTGAGTTTATCCACTTGCAACGTATTCAGAAAATTTTGATCAAGACAGTCCTTTGATTTTAGTAACACATGGGATTTTACATTTTCTCTGAGCAATTTGTTTCCTTCTCAGTATCTTTTAATTGCTTAGGTTAAATCGTATCATGTCATAAACTTAAAGTTTTATGGGCTCAAATATACAATGATTCTTAAAAATAAAGTATAAGCATAATTTTAATAATACAAATTGTTGGTGATATTTGAAAATTTTTATTCATCATAGTACCCAATAGATGAGAAAAGACTTTCTAGGTAGATAAAATAGATTCCAGGGCATTGCTCTTCCATCCACACTTGGTTGTGATTGTAAATTAAAGCCCTTGTA
>VMDR010018160.1:0-19420 GCA_007922815.1 Macrotus californicus | reverse complement strand
TGTGCAGGGCGGAAGGAAATAAAGGGGGGAAATGAGGCAACTGTAATAGCATAATCAATAAAATATATTTTAAAAAATAAAAAATAAAACATTTTTATCACCCCTGAAAGAAACCTGGCACCATTTTATCTATAGCCTTCCAATCTTCCCTCCTCACCTCCCAGCCAAGGCCTTGGCAACTACTAATAAATTTTCTCTACAGACTCACCAATTCTGGACATTTCATATAAATGCAGTCATACAACATGTGGCTTTTTTGTGTCTGGCTTCTTTCACTCAGCATGTTTTCAAGCTTCATCCATGTTTTGTTATGTGCAAGTACTTTAGGCCTTTTTATTGCTGAATAATATTGCATCATAGAGAGATACCATATTTTGTTCATCTGTTCATCAGTTGTTGAATGTTTGGGTTGTTTCCATTTTTTGGATATTAGGAAAAATGCTCCTGTGAACATTCATATAAAAAGTTTTGTATGCACATGTTTTCTTTCTCATGGATATATACCTAGGAGTAGAATTAGTGGGTCATGTGGTAACTCTAATTAGTATTTTGAAGAACTGCTAGACTGTTTTTCAAAGTAGACGCACCGTTTTACATTCCTCCCAGCAGTGTACGAGGCTTCTGATTTTTCCACACCCTTGCCAATACTTGGTATTGTCTGTCTTTTCATTGTACTCATCCAGTGGCTGAAGTGGCATTTTACTGTGAGCCAGTGACTTGACAGTGTTGAACATCTTTTCATAAATACGGCATTGATGTATCAACTTCGCAGAAGTGTATGCCGAGTCTTTTCCCATTTTGAACTGGGTTGTTTGTCTTTTATTATTGAGTTATAACATCTGTTTATGTATTTAGAGTCCCGTATCAGATGTGTTTTTTGCAAATATTTTGCACTTTCTTGACTTTGTCCTTTGAAGAATTGGACTTTGATTTTGACGAGTCCAATTTATCTATATTTTCTTTTGTTATTTGAGCTCTTGGTATTATACCTAAGAAATCATTGCCTAATCTGTGGTCATGAAGATTTATACCTCTATTTTTTCCCAAAAGTTACAGTTTTAGCTCTTACATTTAGGTCTTTGATCTTTTACAGCCTTTTTTTACCTTAATTTTTTAAGGCCTTTTGCCTTGACCGGAGATATTACCAAGTGATAACTTTATTTCTTATTGTCAACATTTTGGTATATTTCCTTCTAACATTTTATACACACACTTCTGTGCATGTATGCGTGTACACACATGCATGCATGCACACATGCATTCTTTTTTAAACCAGATGGAAGTTTTGTGCCCTCTGACTTCCTGATTACGAATGTGAGAAGCTGTCAGTTTCTAAGGGCAGCCAGTAATCACAGTGGAACTTCTCACTTTAGAAATTTAATATAACCTTTGGGAATAGGAGTACAAACACAGTGTGCATTTTCAAATTTCAAATCTTCATGGTGAGCATTAATCAAACTCTTGTTTTATATCTCTATCAAAACCTTCCCAAGAAAGACTTCCTAGCTCAGAATTTATCATAATTTAGGTGAGCTGACATATTCTTGTAGAGTCTACGAACTGCACTGTAGGTTTGATACGTGCCTGACCTTTCTTTAGGTGGGAGTGGGGTAAGAGTGTACGTGTGTGTGCGGTTACTCAGTACACCTCTGTTCTGGATGCTGTGTGTTTAGTGTGTACATGATAATAGGTTTCCAATCATTTTTTTCTCATTGGTAAGCCATTCTTACTAGGCTGTTTTTATTTTTCTATTAGAAAGTCTCTCTCCATATATATGTATAAATACACATATATTCCTAGGTACATATAGTTGAGTGTTTAATTATGATATCTGTTGTGGGCAAGAATAATACTTTAATGTCAACTTAGAATTTTTAAGTTACTTTAAAGTGTACTATTGTCATCGCTCTGAAGCAGACAGACAGACAGCAGCAGCTCAGGGTGGCCGGCTCTCACCGCAATCACACAGTTGACATGTGCTGCGGGCTCCATGTGAGCCAGATACTGTGATTTGAAGACCAGCTCTTCATTCTGTAATGCTCTCCGGGGAATCAAATCAGGGCCTTCTCCATGTCTCAGAATAAATCAAGATGAGCCCAGTCAACTTTTTAGCAGCTTCTCTTTGTTTCCTTATTACTTTATGGGTATATGTATAATAAAAATTTTTATCAACATATATGTTAATTTATTTAGGTGTAATTAATATACCACAGCTGAACAGATCTTAGATGTCAGTCAGCTCAATGAGTTTTTTTTGTTTTCCCATCAATTAAAAAGAATTTATTTGGGACACTCAGTGCGCAGTGCTCAGTGAATTTTTAACAATTGAGTACACCCATGAAATCACCTCCCAAGACAAGATATAGAACATTTCACCCAAGGAGATTCATCCGTGCCTTTTCCCAGTGAACCCCTCCTCCCCTCCCCTAGGTAAATAGTATTCTGATTTCGGTCACTAGTTTTGTTTCTTCTTGGAATTCATAGAAATGGAATCGTACAAAATGCATTCTTTCATTGTTGCCATAATTTTGTTTAACATGATGTTTTCAAGAGCCATAGTCTTCCATTTTTCTTGGGTGAACATCTAAGAGTGCAATAGGGCAGATGTATCTTCAGTGTGAACTGCCAGCTGGCTCTTCCAGTGGATGGGCCAGCTCACAGCCTCACCAGCAGTGTGCAAGTAAGTGTTCCAGAGTGTGCAAGTAAGTGTTCCAGGCACGCCCCGTCCTCACCCACGGTCCATATTCCCAGTCTTTTTTATTTTAGTCATTCTAATTGGTATGAAGTGATATTGTGTTGTGGTTTTAATTTACATTTCCCTGAAGCCTAAAGCATCCCTGAGCATCCTTTTATGTGTTTATTGGGTAGTCATCTATCTTTTTTGGTGAAATATGTGTTCAACTCTTCTGCCTGTTTTTCACTAGGTTATTCATATTTGTATTTATATTGACTGTTAGGAGTTCTTTAATATACCACAGAGACAGCACTTTGTCAAATATATGTGTTATGAATATTTTCGCAGTCTATGACTTGTCTCTGAATTATCTTAATGGAGTCTCTGGAGGTTAGACATATCCACAAACTTAAGTGGGAAAAAATGTAGTATCTTTTCCAGTCAACAGAGCAGAAAGTTTAAAAGTCTAAATGGACTGACGTATATGTATTTTCTAAACATCTTTCTGGTATCTTTTTTTATGTTGTTAATTCTAAGCAGAGCACTTACCTGACTGATCACATTACTTCTTTTAGAGGATGCATGCTTATGAATGGACAGAAGTCATAAAACTCAGAATGTATTTATTGCTGAGCAAAGGGCTAATGTAAATCCATCATGTTGCAGGTGTTTCCTTAGCCCTGTATGAACTTAGCCTCCTGAGGAACACACCCCTTCCCTTGGTATCTTGCTTTCAATCTGCATGGTGCTCTCACGTTAGTGCACAAGAGCTCTGTGATAGATGGGGCACTTGTTGGGATCTCTGTTGTCATGTCAGGAAACCATGGAATGGAAAGGTTATGACCTACCCCAGGTTACAAAGCTAACAACAGTGTAGGTCAGCAGCCTTCCAGACCTAGAATCTTTCCACTCTCTCATGCTTTCTCCCCTCAGCCCATGTGTGCCTTGCACACACACGCCCATATTGGGTGCAAGAAGAAGTCCACTTGTTAATGGGAGCTTTTACTAATCCTGGGAGCCAAGGTCTGTAGCTTAGCCAGCCCTCTGTGCTATGTCTTCCTCAGCAAGCTGAGCTTGCACACCTCTGAAGCGTTGTTTGGAACTAGTTTCTCCAGGTGCCATCCCCTGGAGTCAGTGTGGTCCCAACTGTGTGCTTGAATACTTATGTGAACACACATACATATGCACACAAGTTGAAAGTCCACATACGTTTATGTCAACATGCCTTGTGATAGGTAGTTAGCAGTTTAGACTCTTCCTTTACCCTAGATAGGGGTGTGTGTCGTTTTCTCTCTTTATATCCTAACACCCTGGCATGTGTCATCACTCAGCACTGAGCAAAGCTGCAGTTTATTATCTCTAAACTATCACTACCCTGGACTATTTTAGAAAGAACTGTAGCATTTCTCATTGCTTTCTAAGAGTCTAAAAGTGTTTGTGGTTGATGGTGTGTGATACAGAGTCACTGTCTATTCTTTTTCCTCTTGAGTCAGTCCTAGTGACAACTAAGTGACTGTTACTAGGTTTCTGGTTATTTTAAATGCACATATTTTGTACATCTGTTCAAGGAGCTGGTGGGGCTTGACATTGGAGTTAGACTTTCACCAGTCTCTATAAAGGGAGACTTGGTGATGATTGTTCAAATTGGACGTTTTATGGTTGGAGGGAAATAGCTGCAAACCATAGGAGACAACAGATCAAAGAAGAAAGTAAACAGGGGACTCAGCCCAGGCAGGGTGGGGTCCCCAGCCTCTCCGTGGACTCTGCCTCGGGGCAGGATTGTGGGGGCAGGAGGTCGCACAGGCCCAATCCTGTGTGCGGCCCCTTGGCCTCTGGCGCATCGGCGGCGAGGTGACATCTCCATACTGCATTCTTTTCCTCCTCATTTTTGCTGTCAGCGTTAGTTGGTTTATTTTGTCATTAAAAAGAGAAAATATGTGACACGAGATTAAATGGAAGCTTTTACTTTCTTTCCATTTCTGTTGTGTGTAGATAACCCTCATTCAAGTGAGATCTGTTCCCTTTATTGTGTCGTTCTTAATTCAGTTCTCAACAAAGAAATGACAACTCAGCACTGAAAAACAAGAGAATCTAAGTCAGTTGTAATATTAATGCTGTCCTATCCTCAAAAACATAAGCAGCAATTTGAAGAGAAAAACTTAGCAATCAGAGAGTTAAAAGTTAACTTTGGTGATTTGGTGAGTGTAGAAATTCATCAAAGGTGTGTGGAATGGTATGTTATCTAATGCAAACATCAGTCCCAGAAGCAACAGATGTCACATTAGACAGTTTATTTAAGACTGTGTGGCTGTCATCATGGTTTAATTTGAGATTTTATAATCTTTAGTGCCTATTACTTCAGATCACTAGATTTTTTTTTATATTCATATACAATACAGGGAGAGATAAGCTTTTCAAAAAAAATTTATTGGGACCCTCATTCACCGCTGGTGGGAATGTAAACTGGTACTACCACCACTATGGAAAACAGCAGAGAGGTTTCTCAAAAAATTAAGAATAGAGCTTCTATATGACCCAGCAACCCCTCTTCTGGGTATCTACCAGAAAAAAATTTGTTAAAGATTTTTAAAATTTGGTTTCAGAGCGAGGGGAAGAGAAGTAGAAAGAGAGGGAAACATCAATGTGTGGTTGCCTCTCACATGCCCCCAGCTGAGGACGTTGCCCACAACCCAGGCATGTGCCCTGATTGAGAATCGAACCTGCGGCCTTTTGATTCACAGGTGGTGCTCCATCCACTGAGCCACACCAGCCAGGGCCAAAAAACTTCAAAACCTTTATTTGTAAGATTTATGCACCCCTAGTTCATTGCTGTATTATTCACAATGGCCAAGATGTAGATAAGCTTTTTTAAAGTCTTGGAACTACAGATAGTTTTTAAAAATGCATTTAAAGTACATCAATTAGTAAAGTTACCACAGGGAAAAATGTATAAGAGAGGACCTAGTCTCTAAAAGAGGCCATTGTTTCTAAGAACTGGTCTGTTTCTTATTTGGGGAAGGTTTTTTGTTTGTTTTGTTTTGTTTTTGAGTAGTTAATACATTCACTTAATTCAGAGTTTAAAAGATGCTGTGGGGCATGCTTTGAAAATTATTTCTCCTAGCTACTTATTTCTTTTTTCAGGAGGCGACCAGTGTTTTCATCTATAAGCCATTCTGATTTTGATAAATTTCAGTAAATTTTGACGTATTTTGTCATCAATGGATACCTAATATTTTATGTTCCGTTTATGTCATTGGAATAATTTTATTACCCAATCTCCCAATCTTTTTGTTTGAGTAAGAGCATAAATTGTTTCTACTTAACTATTTTCTTGTTGGGCATTTAAATTTTGTTTAATTTTATTGCTTTTTAAATAGCAAATATTAGCATATTTATAAAAATACAGGTAGTTTTTTTCATTGAAAAGTTACCATATTTTTATTTCACAACTTTACACTCCTGCAATTTTGTATAGTTATTGATTATATGTGCTGTAAGCAGTGTTTTTTCTGTGAAAAGCTGTTACTAATAATATACTTATAATCAATAGTCTTAAAATAGAGGAGAAATGATATTTTCTTGTATTTGTTTCTCGGATGGGAAACATAGTTGTGGATGTAATAACATCATAATCCTTGTTCTATATGACTAGATTTCTTAGCTGATTGATTGAATTAATTGAAGATTTTACCCCCACTACCCCCATCTTCAATTTAATATGTTAGAAATAGTAGTCAACCTTAGAGTTTGGAGAAAAGGACAGGGTGTATCTGCCGTATACTTTTCCTTTTAAATGTTAACCATATTCAAAGTTTAAGACACATCACAATCTTTATTTTTTCTAAAATTATTCAGTATTTCCAGATAGTATTTGTCTACATATTCCTAGGCCTACTATAATGTTTTTAAAAATGTACGTTGACTTTTAAAACATAGACAGACTGTGCAATTGCTAGAAGCTTTTCTCCTTCAAGTGCTGGCATAGGTGCAAGTGAACGTGGGTGTGCCTTGCTGCACGCTCGCGTGTCAGACCGCATGTGTCTGTGTCAGTCTAGTTGTGGGTTGTGTCCAGTGCGTTGCTGGGACTTAGCATGTGTTCTGGGCAACGCGTCTTCAGAGCATACCACAGTTAGTGTGTTTGTGTTCAGAAGGCAGTTATTTTCTTCTCTTAGTTGTACTGTCCTCAGAGAAAGCCTGTTACTTGGGCACTCAGGAAGAAATCTGAAGAGTTGATAAAGGAATATGAATCTCAATAAACTAGCATTTAATTCCAAAAGTGTCCATGAGAAAAGCACGGGAGGAGGGAACTGTGGGGTGGGGGTATGCTGGTTGGAGTACTACTGTTCTGCGGGCTGTTATAATTTACTAGTGATTAAAAACATGAAAGAACTTTATATTTATTTAAACATAATGTCCACATTTAACAAGTGGCACCCAGGGGTTGACACTGTCTGGTGATGGCAAATTTGGGGGATTATAATCAAAATTTGTGGTTCTGTTATTATTTTTTTAATCTGCTTTAGTTTAGAACATAAAGCACATTTCCCCAAAGATAGTCTTTTGCGACCATTCTTTAGATAAGAGATTTCAAGGAAGTAGCAAACTCTTTCAATTGGTTTGGTCTTCAATACTAGCTACAGGAGCAATTATTTGGATTATCATTTTAACATAATTTTTCACCCAGCAATCCTTTTGAAAGTGTTGCTTGCTCAGATTGAAACATTGAAATACTTCTTCCTGCCTGTAGTGCAACAGATTAGAAAATGAGAAGCACAGGCAAATCAACCTGTAAAATTGGGTCAGTCAGTCACTCGGGGACCTGTGTGCCAGTGGTCTGCGTTGTGTGGGTTGGGAGTCACACAAAGCCCAGAGAGAGAGCAAACTGCTGCACCCCCACACTGGTGGACAAATGGGGCCTTGGGCCCTGGGGAAACCAGGACAGTAAGCTTCCCTGAAGAGGAGAGGAACCCCCTGTCAGTGCTGGCGGCTGTGGGCATGGATAGCAGTGAAGGGTCAGGACTTGAGCAGAGTGGCTGGGGGTTTGCAGCCCCAGGGCAGTTAGGAGACTGGGCTGGGGCTTGTTGCTGCCCCTCAGGAGGAAGGCTGTGGGATTTAGAAAATGAACAGGAATGTGGGTGGACGGAGCACATTGAAGCGGCATCAAATCCTGCAGGAGAGTTCATTGTTTGTGGTCTTCCTTGTTACCTGTGGAATTACAATGCCCCAACCAGGTACATTTCCTGTTTCACACGTGACATGCTGTTGCAATGAAGTTATATAATAGAGTTATGGTTATATAAATTTGGTTATGATTCCATAATGTAAATAGCTACAGGTGAGATGTAGAGGTACAAATGAGACTTTTTCACTTCATAAATGGAGATATGTATTTATGTTTTTAAAAATGTTCTAAGTTTTTTATATCCATGTGCATATACATACACACATTCTTTATTTCTCACAGAAACCAAAAAAGGAGTTGGTAGTAGTTTTGTTAAATATCCGCCCCCTCCCCCGCCCACCAGTTAAGGGATTTCAGATGCAAATACACTCTTTATCCAAACTCTTGTCAGTCACCACAGGCACTGGGGTGCGGCTCTGATTTGCCTGTGCTGCACTTGTGGTAACTAGATGTCCCATTTCTGAGCTCCGCTTTGAAAAGTTTCTGGCTTTGTGTTGAAACGATACTGAAATTGTCCTTCTCAGTTCTCTACTTTTGTGTGGGTGTTACAGTGTAGAGTTTTTGCTCAGGATAATACATCTTAGAATTTGAACCAGAGGAGACTTTCCCCTCTGATTTAAGGCCCCTCCAAGGGGCAAAGCTGTGTTAATTGTTCTACAGCCCAAGGGAGTTTGAGCAGGGGGCTCAATAAAGTGAATGCTTGCTGAGACGAGGAGGGAAACCGCTGTAGATCCGAACTTTAGCTCCAGCTAGTAAGATAGCAAGCATCTCTTTCCCTCTCTTTGGGAGCTCCCCGCTGCCACATCTGGCTTCACTTTTGTTTTCCAAATGAGTTGATTAGTTTTGCCATTTTGGATATGCCTGGGTTGACCCTGGAAAGACCAGTCTGAGAAACACTCTTGACATCTCAAGCAGAAACAAATCCAGACGTAGATTGGCTTCCGGAGAGTTTGGGTCCATCCCTATGAACTGACCACAGCGTGGTCCTCTCATTTCCCCATGAAGAGGGAGACATGAAGTGGTACAATGTGGAGGCTTTTCTGGATTTTTCTTTCTTACAATGCCAGTTGGGCTCTGATTTGGAAATCTGCTTCTGTCTCTCCCCCCGTCCCGCAGGCTGGCGGCTCTCAGGTCATCTTCACCAACCCACTGGAGATAGTGAAGATTCGCCTGCAGGTAGCAGGAGAGATCACAACAGGACCCAGGGTCAGCGCCCTGAGTGTGCTCCGGGACCTGGGGCTTTTTGGTTTGTATAAGGTGGGTCAATGCCTGCAGCTTATCTCAGCAGAAACGTTGTCATGTACTCCATAGAAATGTGAAAGAATGTGCGAACCAGATGTCTTCCCCACAAATGGGAAAACAATCTTGTCCTGCAGGGTGGTTCCTGGAGAAGAAAATCAAACAAAACGGAAAAATCAGGACACTTCTGTTAGAGGCAGTGGGATATACAAACTCGCACTCCTGTTGTTCTCTTCAGGCTTTTCTGAAGCTGCCAGCAGGGAGGCCAGCTCTGCAGACCCGCTGGCTGCAGGCTCACGGCCTTTTATTTGATGACGGTTTAGGGAAAAGTTTCTTTGGTGTTCTCTTCAGGCTGGTTTAGGACTTCAGGATAGTTTTATGTTTATTTTGAGTCTGAGTTATCTCTATTGTTATCTTCCCAGTAGGAGCTTCTCTTTGTCTTAATAATTTGACCACAGTGAAACAGTAGTAGAGTTTGGTAGGATTCGGGTCTTTAAGAAGGTAAGTGGTGGGATTTGTCAATAATGAATTCCATTAAAAAAAAATAGAGTGTATTGTACTTTAGCAAAATGCCAGTCAACAGATTCCTTCCCTGCAGGTATACTTACTCCCATTATTACAGATCAGATGTAATGGAGCAGAAGCTATTATTTTTCTTAAACAAGGAAGAGTTTTCTTTCCATTCCTCTGCCTGGTGTAAGGGGAGAATACGTGAACTTAGCTGCTGCAGGCAACTGTGTTTCCACAGCATTTGATTTATTTATAGATCCATCGCTGCAGCAGCAAATTAGGAATGAGAAATTCTGCAGATTAGACTCACACAGCTCCAGGGCTCTCAGGAGACGAGTGAGCCCCTGATGCCTGTCTTCCGTTCTGGGCACATTCCTTCCCTCGTACCCCCAATTTCCATCCTTTTTGGAATTCCCTTTTGTTAACCATGTTTCTCTTTGTGTCACCCTTCAGAGAGTCCCTGGAATTAAAAACATTTTTTTTTTAAGTGTTTGAGCTGTCTTTTAAAAATAGCCATTCGGGAAATAAGTGCCCAGAGCTGGACTGTTCCCCTGGCTGGGTGCAGCCCTGGGCAATGGAATGTGTGGGCTCCTGACCAAGCTGAGGAAGGTGTTTGTCGTGACTTCAGTCCCTGAGACAAACTGTCCTCAGGTGGCTTTCTGCTCCCATGGAAGCCTCCTGCTCAAACATTTTGTCTGGTTTCCCCCGTCCTCTGCTATTTAGGACATGGGGGACATTGATGTTTTTTTTCCCCCTTCCTTTCCCACTTCCACGGCCTATAGCTTCTTACCTGGCACTTCAGGGGCTCTGGATGATGTGAATTGAATTGGTAATTTGTTAGTTTGGAGGCTCTCTTTGCTAGTTGCTTTGGAATCAAGCTATTAATATTGGGTTTCCAAGTCTATTCCCCCTCACCCACCCTCATCAGAGCCAAACAGAACAAGTGGCCTGGAAGTTTGAGAACTGAACTTTTATGAACCTTAAAAATTGTATCTATACTGAAAATGCCAGGAAATTCTTAGTTGTGAGGATGACATCATTGCCCACTTAAGTAATTCTAAGTCTCCAGGAACCAGCAGCCTTTCTCGAGCTTTGAGCCATGTGGATGTCTCTGTGTCCCCCTGGCTCTCCCCACTTCCCTTCCACATCAGCCCCGGTGCCAATGGAGGGACACCTCAGGTCGTCACCTTGAGGGCACTTGCACCCTGTTGACACAACTGTTTTGCTCTATTTCCTTACTGTGTGACAGGGTGCCAAAGCGTGTTTCCTCCGAGACATTCCCTTCTCTGCCATCTATTTTCCTGTTTATGCTCATTGCAAACTACTTCTGGCTGATGAAGGCGGACACGTGGGAGGTTTCAATCTCCTTGCAGCTGGAGCCATGGCAGGTAACTACCATTTTATGTTTTTCATCCAAAAGAAACCCCCTCTACCCATTCTCTTTAAGTAGTACAGAATCTCTATACTTTCCCCCTTTGTTTCTGGAAGGGTTATTGTTTGTATCTGACTTAGTTTAAATGGGATCGCTTTTTCTCCTTTGTGGGAAATGCTGTAATTCTGATGAGAGTTAATTACATTTGCATAATGTGGATAAACAGCTTAATGCAGCTTAGCAACTTGGAGCCAAATTAGATCTGCCCATCTAAATTGGGCTTCCATCATTACCATGTTTCTTAGCCTCCTGTGCCCTGAAACCTCGGGCGCAGCCCAGCTAAGCATTAAGGTGGAAAAGTTTTTTTTATCAAATCAGTTGCTTTGTTGTCCCTCATGCTGATGCATGGGGCTGGCATGCCCTTTCTAGTATATTGGCATCGGGACGGTTTGGCCCACAATTGAGCTTTTATCACGAAGCTGTTCGTGTTCTTCCTGCCATCATCCTTAGACCAAAGTAAGCAGTACTTCCCCAGCAAACCGCCTTGTACTTGACTGGCATCGTCTCTGTGTCTTAACACTTTTCACCTGTTATTCGTGGTTGTGTGTATGAGTTTTGTCCCCTGTACTAGGCTGGGGGCTCCTTGAGGGCAGAGGGTTCATTCTGTCCATCCTTGCCTTCCCTATGTGGCCAGCAAAGTAATAATAGGATAAATGTCAATCAATAAAAGTTGATGGAAAAAGTGAAAATCTTCATCTGGTCTAAGATACCAAATTGGACACAGAAGAGATTCATCTGAAAAGAAGAGCCTAAAAAATGTAGGAAGGTACTAAGATGCTTCCTTCCGACCTCATGGGCCCAGCCTTCCCCTGGAGTTGGGAAGGAGCAGACTAGCAATGGAAGGCAGGGGACCAGGCATCCCTGGCTGCATCAGTGCTCAGGAATGACAGAGGAAAGAAAGGGCAGGCCTGTTTTTCCTCCATTATAGTGAGTCAGGGAGGGAAACGGGAAGGGTGAAGACAAACCCAAACACTGTCCTAAATGATCAGTGCAGCTCTGCCTGAGCTCACTGCCTGTGGAGCTCTCACTGGGTCCATTCCCCGCTGGTGCCTGGCTAATTGTGGCGGCGCAGCCTGGGCACTGCCGCAGTGTGGGGTGTGGCAGGGACCCTTGGTTCTGAGGGTGCTGGGGTGGACCGTGTTGTTGTCCTCAGCCTTGAAGACAGGGAATGTGATGATTAAGAAATTCTCCCATGGAGCTTTGAGCTATTGTTTGGGGCCCAGCAAATCCCTTGTCCTCCTGCGTTTGCAGCCCCTGTCAGTTGCGTGCACATTTGAAAGGCAGTAAACCTACCTGGTCAGCCTTGCCAGCCCCTTCGTGGCGTTCACCGAAGTCTCCCCGTCTAAAAAGGGACTGGCACGTTTTCCCCCAAGTCTTTTCTCTGTGCTTTCCAACCAGTGGCAAAAAACCCAAAACAAAACAAAATAAAAAACCAGCCAAAGAACAGCCTAATCGTGGACAGGCATTTTGCCAGTGTGTGATGGGACCCAGTAAACATCTCCATGGAACTGTCAGCGCCAGCTGCTTGTCCACAGACATTCGATGTCAGTTTTCAGAATGCGAGATGAATTTGTCTAATTTTCACCTGTACAGTTTGCTGGCAGGCACTGACAATATTCAGAATCCAGAACATTCCAAAGGCAGGCAATTTACCTAGTTTCATCCGGATAAGGTGCAGAACCATGCTGAGGGGGTGTGTTTTCTTCGCTCTTGAACAGAGCCCCTGCACGTCCACCAGCTGCAGCTACCTGGTGATGGTTCAGGGAGATTCAGTCCAGACTGGATTTCTCTTGCCCCGAAGAAGGTTATCTTGCTCCTTTGTTCCTTGTTTTGCTTGAGAAGTAAGAGGTGTGGTGGTGAGATCCATCTCGTGTGTCCTGCTGCTGATCAGTCTCACCGGGAGCCCCGGGGGTGGATGATGAGACCTTTCTGCCATCAGTTCCCCGGTTATTCTTTACCTGGTGCCCTGGCCTGCCTGCCCCGGTTGTAAAGATTTCTCTCCTATAAGCATGTGTGAAAGGACTCACAGTCAGCTTTCAAGTTAGCCCCTCAAACAGGCGAGTGGCCACGAGTGTTGACACTCGCCTCGCACATTGTGGTGACAAGAATCAGCATAAAACACCACAGTTTGATGTCACCTCAGATACCCTTAGGAGCTCAATTCATGGATATTATCCTCATTTCTTATACATGAAAATACTTGTATTTTATTAGGAAATAAAAGGAGTTAAAATATTTGAAACCTAAGGGAATTGTCCTAGTAATATTGTTGCCTTGCCCTCCCCCCACCCCTGTCTCACAGTTCTTTGGGATCATGCAGTATAGAGTGATTTTTCCTCATTCAGGAGGAAAAAAAATTTACCCTGACCACACCGAAACAACTAATAGACATTTATATCCTTTTTCCCTTAGTGCCCAGGCATCTACTTAAGAGGCTTTGAGTTAAAGCAGCTGAAGTGCTAATTGTATTGTTAGATGTTAGTACTGTTTCTGTCCTTCATAAGGTGCTTCGGATGAATTAAATGTGCCTTTCTCCTGGAAGGTGTGCCTGCGGCTTCTCTGGTAACCCCTGCTGATGTCATCAAGACAAGACTGCAAGTGGCTGCCCGTGCTGGCCAGACGACATACAGTGGTGTCATCGACTGTTTCAGGAAGATACTCCGGGAAGAAGGGCCCTCGGCGTTTTGGAAAGGGACTGCAGGTGGGGGCTGGGGCCCTGTGGAAGGGCTGGCTGGCCTTAACGTCACCTGCTTCCCTTTCTCACTGGTGGGTCACCTTTGCCACCGGCGTCGTGGTGTTCAGTGCCCCCCTCCATCTCTCTCTTTCAGCTCGAGTGTTTCGGTCCTCCCCCCAGTTTGGTGTTACCTTGGTCACCTACGAACTTCTCCAGCGGTGGTTTTACATTGATTTCGGAGGCCTGTAAGTGCAGCTGTTTCACACCTTTGTAAAGAAAGCCCCACACCGAACAGGCCTTTGTTCAGCCTACAAAGGCAGTTTTGGATCTCTTAGAAACCAGTGGGACAGAGATACTCTAGGGCCAGTGCATTTAAATCAAACAGTGGGCCTGAGAGCTTCGTTCGCTGTTAGGGAGGATGATTTTGACAGGGTAATATGCACAGCAGTAAGCAGCTCCTTGGGGGAACTTTACGGAAGCAGTGAATTAAAATGTTATGTGAACAGTTATCTTCCTTTAGTGTAAGGAGTACTGAGCTTCATGGATGTAGGTTCTTATTATTTAGATTTTATTAATGGTCTTTCACTAGAAGTAATGTAAATTTGTATTAGATACACTTGTGAACTTCATTTCAAAGACTCAAGCCCTTCGCACCTCCGAGATTTCATTATTCACCAAAATTTATTATTAGAATAGGTATAGACGTTCTTAGAACTAATTTGTAGCAAACAAAACAAAAAAAGTTCAAAGAGAGTTTCTGTCCATGGACATAATCACTAATGAGATCTAGGTCAGAGATTGGGCCTCTTGGAGCCTCGTACTTGAAACCTGCGCTGGAGAGAAAAGGAATCACCTGTTAAATTTGCTGGGTGGCGAAGGTTGTACCCACAGCAAGCAATTACCAGCTTTTCAGCCTAAGATCAAATCCCACAGCTAAGTCTTCACCTCATAACCCTATAAACCCCTGTTCTGCTCAAAGGCCAAGTTAAGAATTAGCTGTTGAATCACATAGAGGGGCTGATACAAAGAATGACGAGCAGTCTTACAATTCCAGGCTTTTCTGTGCTTCCACATTCTAAAAAGTAAGAATTGTAGTTCTTTTTGAAACAATTTTAGTAATAACCCTCATGAGTCTACTGTTTTAAAAGTCAGCTTTTTAAATTGTCAAAGTAGCCCTGGCTGGTGTAGCTCAGTGGATTGAGCGCAGGCCTGTGAACCACAGGGTCGCCGATTCGATTCCCAGTCAGGACGTGTGCCAGGTTCTCCCACCCCCTGTAGGGGCCATGCGAGAGGCAACCACACACTGATGTTTCTCTCCCTCTCCCTCCCTTCCCCTCTCTCTAAAAATAAATAAGTAAAATCTTAAAAAAAATAAAGTGTCAAAGTAAACTCTTTATGATTAAATTATGCTTAGTGTAGAAAATTTGGAAAACAGGAAAGTATAAAAGAGAAAATCACTCATAATCCTGCTCCCCAGAAAGTGTTAGTATTTGAGTGTATTATCTTCTGATCTATTTTCTATGAATCTATTTATATAAGTACATAGACATTGAAATTGAGGCCACTGCCTTCTAAGTCAACTGTGTGAATGTGTTGCTTTCAAAGCCCCTCTAAATCATGACTGCTGCAGCGTGGACGGTGAGGAGATGGTGGGATGGATGGGGCAGACTGAAAACGTTCAGTTGCTCTGCCACGTTTTTCGGTTTTGAGCAAGCTAACCATTTGCTTTTTCCCATTGACAGCAAACCCTCTGGCTCAGAACCGACACCTAAGTCGCGCATTGCAGACCTTCCTCCTGCCAATCCCCATCACATCGGTGGATACAGACTTGCCACAGCCACTTTCGCTGGCATTGAAAACAAGTTTGGCCTCTATCTCCCCAAATTTAAATCTCCTAATGTTCCTATAGTTCAGTCAAAGGCAGGGGTAGCAGCCCAGTGATGAGACTGATTTGCAGCCCAGGTGGCAAATCAGCCTCCCGAAGAGAGAGGCCTAGGAGGGCAGCCGTGTAGTGCTGGCTGGGCTGAGGAGTCTGTATGACATATACATATACTTGTTTATAATCATCTGCCAGGGGAAAAAAAGAAACCACAATGCAGTTTCAAGCTTTAGTCTTACATGTTGAAATGTTTTCTAAGCTTTGGCATGAATTAGTGTTCTAGACTGCTTTGCACAGCTTGCCCTTAGAGTGAGTGACTGTACATATTGTACATCTTTGTACAGAGACATCTTGGCACCTCATCCCAACAAATCACATTTATAGAATGTAATGCAGTTCTAGTGGCTTGAAATGTACAGAATGTTTTGAAAGTGTTTTATTAAGAATTACATGGAAATAAATGTATTACAATTAATTTCATTCTCTTATTGGTGACTTAGAGAAATAAAGCATCAATATTGGATGTGCTTAATTTCTAGCTTGTTTTCCATTCTGGAATAAAAAGGTATCTGCTGATAAAGAGGCAAGACAAGACCAAGTGCTGACACCACTGAGTAAGAGATCCTTTGGCGAGGATGCGTGCCGATGGGTGACAGAGGACCAGGTTAATGACTTGTGTGTGCCGATGTGTTTCCGTCGCATTTAACGTGTGTGTAGGCCCTCCTCTGTTCACCCCTCAAAAGGCTTTTTGTAGACAGCTCCTCTGCTGTCAGCGTGCACGTGGAAACAGGGATGTCTCCAGCGTGACTGGCCTAGTTTTGCCTTGCTCTGACAGCATGGCACGGGTCTAGCTTCCAAAAGAGTAAAGGATATTTAGAAATTTTCCTTCATATGGATATGATTCCAATCAAAAATAAAATAGACACCAAAATGTATGCATGTAGTTGAATTTTCCTTTGTAAATATACTGATAGTGCCTTTTATTTTGATTCATTACTGATTCCAAATAACTCATGTTCAGGTTTCCCTCTCTTACACTTTTATAGGGAAGAGTTTGATTTAGAAAGGTCTGTGGTGGAATGAGGGAAGGAAAGAAGAAAGAAAAGCTTGGTTTGTGATGTAGTGGGGTCTAGGTTCTTCCTCATGGATCCAAATGCAAACTGCTTATTCCAAAAGCCGCTCACCAAGGGTGTGATCACTAGTTTAGATCTCAACGTGCGCCTGGACAGCTGCATCTCCATTTCAGAGTGGTTGCGATGTGATGTGTGGCATCAAACTTACTTACTTTAGCAAAGTGCTTTGGGGAAACATTGTTGCTACTGCCAATGAGCTGGGACATGGGGATGTATGCACATATTTTCAAGGGGCAAGCCTGGAGGTGGACCAGGCCTCTCAGTGTCCTACACAGCGCCCATCAGGCGATGCCTGGCAGCCCTGGGACCCAGACTCAGGCTCTCAAGGCCCTGCAGGAACAAAAGAATTAGCTTTGAAAGCAAAGTTTTCAGTTCTCACTGGAATGGAATAAATGACAATAACTGTTTTGCTATTGCCACCTGTCAAAAATATGCAAGTAGTCCACGGGTAAGTTCTTACAAAGATCCATATAATACTATGTATGTTTATAGTGTAAGACGAGGAAGAGCCCTCCTGCCCCAGAGAGTGTCACTGCTGACAGGTTAGAGTATAAATCCCTAGTCTGTCCTTCATCTGTATATACATATAAATGTTTATGTGTACATAGTAATGTGCTAAAAACAGGATTGTTTTAAAATTTATGTATGTGTTGTTCTCTGACGCACTTTTGTTTATTTAATGCCTTTGAGATCTTTCCATGTCAGCTCAGAGATTTATCTTAATTTCTAATAGTTGCATAGCTTTGCATTGTATGAGTTATGATACTTTTCATAAATTATCCCTTGTTGACATTTATTCCTTTATTCATTTTTTTCAATATTGCAAGCATTGCTCTAGTGAATGGTAAATATCTTTGTACACATATTAGGGTAGACACTTAAAATTGGAATCGGTAATTCACAAGATATATAGGTTTACATTTTATATACAGGGTCCCGCAGAAGTAAGGCCTTGCTTAAGTGTGGTTGGTAGGGTAATAAAATGGGTGTAGTAATTTATAGCTTTAATTTAAACATTTCACCTAAAATGTCATATGGTGTGCTTGAGTTTGAAATTGTTGTTACAGAATTATATGGTTATGATTTTGTAATAAAAAAAGGGGTGTTATTTGTGCTGGACCCTGTATATTGCCACATTGCTCTTTTAAAAAGGCTTTACTGATTTACTTTCCTACTGACAGTATATGAGAATGCCTATTTCTCTGCAACCTCAGCAAAAATGGATATTAAAAGTCTTTTCCATTTTAGTCGAATCATGATAGGTGATTACTGTCATTTTCATTTTCATTTTTTTAATTAGGGAGGTTGAATGTCTTTTCATAGTTGCTGGTCATTTATGTTTTCTTATTGTGGAATATATAAAGTATATTAAACATGTATGTATGTATATATACACACATGCACATATATATTTTAAACAAATAGTCATAAAGTGAACACCCCTGTGACCACGCAGGTCACGAAATAGAACATTGCTAACCCCTCGTAAGTTCCTCTGTAGGCTCCTCCCCGTCATGACCCCTTGCTTCTGTTTAACACTGTCGCTTCATTTCTTTGCTTCCCATCATAGTTTCACCACCCGTGCATATTTCTCTAAGTACAATATTTAGTTCCTGGTTTTGAAATTTATACGAATCAAATTATATTGTGTGCATTTGAGACTTGTTTCTTTTGCTAAACATTATGAGATTCACTCATGTAACTATGAAGCTATAGTTTGCTTATTCTATTGTATGAATATATTACAATTTATTTTTCCATTTAACTCGACCTCTGGGTTGTTTCCAGTTTGGGGATAGTACACACAGGCTGCTCCGGATGTTCTGTATGTGTATTTTGGTGTGTTCATTTTTAAGAGGATATACACTTAGAGCAGAAGCACAGAGGCACAGGGCAATTCAGATTTAACTTCGCAAGGTCATGCCAGTCTTCTTCCCAGAGATTCTTGTACTGATTTATATTCCCCCAAGGCTGTATTTTCTTCATAATTTGTACCGATCTGTTGGCTGTATAATGTTATCTCATGTAACTTTAAAGCCTTTTCCATCAAATGAGGCTGGACATCTTTCCTATGTTAACATCCACATTGTTCTTCAGAAAGACTTCACTAATTGACTTTCATACCGACAGCATATGAGATGCCAGTGTGTGCAGCGGCTGCTTGGATTTCATCTTTGGCGAGTGAAGTATATGTTAAAGTTTTTTGTCCTTTTTTCTCAGTGATTTGCAGGGGGGTGTTATGTATTCTGGATACTACTCCTTTATGAGTTGTGTTGCAAAATCTTTTCCCAATTTGTGGCTTGTCTTTTCACATTGTTCTTGATATATTAACATTTTATTATGTTCAAATATATCAACTTTTCACTTATGGTTAGCATGTTTTATATTTTATTTAAAAAACTTCGCTCTCTCAAGGTGTGAATATGGTTGGTACTGTCTTCCTAAATGCTTTCTAGTTTTGTCTCCCACGTTGAGGCTTCATCCTATGTGGAGCTGTCTTTGGCTTGTCGTATGAGGTAATGTCTTCGCTTCTTCATGTGCTGAGTCGGTTGTCCCAGTACCGTTTATTGAAAGGGCCTGCCTTTCCCTACTGCGTTAAAGTGCCTTCTCTGTTACATATTAAGCATGGTCAGTGCAAAGATCTATTTCTGGATTTTGTTTTGTTTTGTTTTTTTCCATTACTCTATCTTTTAAAAA
>VMDR010018159.1:0-19457 GCA_007922815.1 Macrotus californicus | reverse complement strand
AAAAGGCTGTGGGTTCGATTCCTGGTCAGGGCACAGACCTAGGCTGTGGTTTCAATCCCTGGTCAGGGCATGTGCAGGAGGCAAATGATCAATGTTTCTCTCTCAAATCAATGTTTCCCTTTTCCCTCTCTCTTTCTCCCTCCACCTTTCCTCTGTCTCTAAATATCTATAAACATATGCTTGGGTAAGGATTAAAAAAAACATAGGGAAGCAAGGCAGAGAATTAGGAGCAGTTTTAAGTAAATAATTAGAAAAACCTCATCAGGACAATGAGACTGCTACAGAAGAAAAAGAGAGATATAATACACCATCTACATGAATGACAAAGGGAATTCCTTTTCTTTATATGAAAAGACTCTTAATGTTTTTATAATGAAAATAAAAGAGAAACTTTTTTTTAAAGAATCAACTTTTCAAGTTTTAGAAAGATACTGTGAATGGTATTCCAAAATTGAGCTAATTTATTCCATGTCAGTGAGAATTCATTAGCACACCTACAGGAGTTCACAGGGTGAACAAGAAGAGGCTTGAAGGGGCCCTGTGTTTTCTGCCCTGAAGTGTCAAATGGTGGAGAGAAACCATAAACAGATACCATCCTAAATGGCCCTCCCATAAGAATTTGCCCAAAGGGATTTTCTGATGTCCTAAAGAAGAAACAGAAATGGAATTACTCGAAGATAACAGAGTTTTAAGAGTACACCATCAATAATTCTATTCAAAAGCTAAAAAAGTACATTATCACATTTTACCCATCTCTTGCACATGAATTTTCTTTTTGGTGTCTATCTTAAAAAACAAAAAAGGTGACCCTCCACCACACATGAATTTTCTTTTTGGTGTCTATCTTAAAAAACAAAAAAGGTGACCCTCCACCACTTCAAGGACAAAAAACAAAATCAAACACCATTTTGTAAATTCTTATTAATTGTGACTGATGACAAGCCCAACAGAAAAAAAAAAAAAAAGTCTGCTTTTTACTTTGGTGGAACAAATGAAGGTAAGTGAACTCACAACCATCAAACCTGGCTCATGGAAAAAATAACAAAAGCAAATACTGGTTTATGTCATTTTAAGAAAAGAAAAGAAAATGAAAACAAGGTTGCCAGAACCTGAAAACTAGAGAGAGAAACTGGTTAAAAACAGCTCCAGAGAAATATGTGCAAGACAGATGGTGTATTTAAATCTGTTGACTGTCAGGAAGTGGATGTCTCCCAAATACTGACCACATGGTGCTGTGGCTCCAAGGACGCTGTTCCCTTGCTTAATTACACTGCAATGTATATATTTCTTGGAATCAGACCTCGCTTTTGAGCTGAGAGGAAATTCCCAGGGTAGGTTGATGAGCTGAATTAGCCTCTGGAAACTGGGCCATGTGTTAAAACTCAAACTGCTCTGCCTTGATGTGCCCCAACATTCCAACCCGCCCATGCTTAGCTCAAATCCATTTTTCTCTACTCTGGAGTCATGGGATAGGGAGGTCGATACTTCTTGTTATCTTCAAAGCTTCGGGCTTGTCATGGATGAGATAGGGAAACGCGGCATGCAAAGGCAGCGAGAGATCAAAGGGATGTTTGATGTAAACCACCTGGTCCCTTGTGCCTGGAGGCACATTGGGGACCAAGCAAACTGGATTTGCTTTCCAGCACCTCAAATCGCCAGCCGTGAGGTTGTCCACGCACCACCCGGCTCTAAGCCAGGCACTCTTCTAAATGCTGGGGTACCACAGCGGGCAGACAGGCATAGTTGTTGTCCTCCTGGCATTTACATTCAAACGGAGGGATGGATAACACACAGCTCCGGAAAATTGAAGTACCAATGGTCCACAGAAAAGAAACACAAATATCTCTCATACTATGAAAACATGGCCCATCCCCCATGATAAAAGAAATCCCAAACAAAACCTCAACCTACCATTTCCCACTTCCCACTTAGAAGGTAGGCAGAGATTAAAAACTTGATCATGCACTGTGTTGGTGACAGTGTGGGGAGTCAGCCACTGTCACACATGGTTGGGTTGGAGGACCAGAACTTGTAATAGTATGAACTCTGGAGAGCAATCTGGCAATTTTATTAAAGTTACAAAGTCATATACACTTTGAGGCAGTGATTCCTTTTGGAGTTTCCATGTTGCAGACACATTCTTGTAAAAGGACTCACGTACAGGGTTTTCCACCATAGTGTTGTTTGTCATAGCAAGAGACTGAAATTCCTCAAAGCCAACTAATCGGCACTGGTTTGATCAGCTTTGATAAATCCATTCAGCAGAATCTATTCTAGCCATTAAAAAAAATGAGGCATCATGATGTGGGGCAACAGAGGGTATGGTAGTCCTGAGCACACACCTCTCAAATCCTCTACTATAGGGAGCCCATTGACCAGTGCCCAGCTGTTGCACTCTGAGATCCAGCTCACAATGGCGTCGTCATAGCCTCTCCAGGATGCTTCTGGGGGGGTACAAGAGAAAATCCATTCCTGGGGACCTGAGGGTCCTCTGGCAGATGACTTTAGCCAGAGGACTTCTCCCTACCCCCAAAGGCTTGTTAAACATCCCGAGAATGACTATACTGCCAACTAGGACATTTCCAATCGACCTTAACCGAAATTCACTCTCTTCTTTTTAAAAAAAAAAAATTATTTATTGCATTTATTGGGGTGACATTGGTTAATGAAATTATATAGGTTTCAGGTGTACAGTCCTATAATACATCATCTGTATATTGTATTGTGTGTTCACTACCACAAGTTGAGTCTCCTTCCATCACCATTTAACCCCCTTCATCCTCTTCTACCTGCCTGCACCCCCTTTCCCTCTGGTAATCACCATGCTGTTGTCTGTCTATGAGGTTTTTTTTGGCTTAATCCTTTCATATTTTTCACCCAGCCCCCTAGCCCCCCACCTTCCACTCTCTTCTTTACTCAGGATCAGACCTACATCAAAATTCAACGGCTCTCCAAGCCTCCCCAAGCTTCCTTCTCAGCTTTCCCTCACAGGTTTTTCCCCTGAGAAATCTCTTGCACATCTAATA
This sequence comes from Macrotus californicus, assembly GCA_007922815.1. Classification (NCBI taxonomy): domain Eukaryota; kingdom Metazoa; phylum Chordata; class Mammalia; order Chiroptera; family Phyllostomidae; genus Macrotus; species Macrotus californicus. Next base: position 16,431 of record VMDR010018159.1, on the reverse strand, counting down.
ATGTTTCTGTATCTACTGAAGAATTCAAAACTAACAGAGGATAATCACCAAGACACAGTGTCAGGTATAAAGGTCAGCATGCAAAATGGTGTCTATAATGGGTACATGTTTATGTGGGGACAGGGAAGTATAAGTATATAGAAAGAGATATAGAAACTGGTACATGCTCAGAACATCTCTGGAAAGATAAGCAAATAGGATCAATTCTTGTTGTTCGTGGTAGTTATGTTCTATAAACCTGCTGTGAACACTGAATTAACCAATACTGAACCACAACATTTTCATCAACGGAGCCACACATAAATTAGTTTTATGTGTGTTTTATTTAAAGGCACCTTATTTAATATAGTATATGGTTGATTTGTTAATAATGAAGTCATGCCCAACAGCACTATCACTCATGCCTGAATAAGTTACAGAAATAGAGAAATGTTATTTAAAACACTTAAAAATGTTATAAAGCATTGATCTAAAACATTAAACAAATACAGAAATATCGCCTAAAACATTTTCTCCAGAAGGCATATCATGGCCTTCTTGACTTGGGAATGCTAGACAGCACTTTAGCTCTATGCTTGGGGGACATTTTAAACAGGCAAATCACCAACAAAAATAACAAAAATGCAAAAAAAAATGTGGCACTAGATAGATTGCTGAAAGGACACGTGATTATAGTATGAGAGCTGAAACCAGAAGACAGAACATTGTCGCCTTATTCAGCCTCAGCTGGGAATGTTCACATGTACATGTCCAGTATTAATTTGGGGGTTAAAAATATAATTCAGGGAGAAGGCAAATTCACAAATATAGAATCTGTGAATAATAAAGATGAAATATGTGCCTGGCCGAGTAGTTCAGTTGGTTGGAGCATCTTGCCAATGCGCCAGGGTTGCAGGTTTGATTCCTGGTCAGGGCGTATGCAGGAATCAATCAGTGGGTTCATAGATGGGTGGAACAACAAATCAATGTCTCTCCCTCTCCCTAAAGTCAATAAAATAACAAAAAAGTGAAGATAACTTGTAATTATTAACAGTACTTGTCTCTAGGGAGGTGGACTAGGGCTGGGAAAGAAAGTGGATAATCTTTTCTACTTCTTAGATCTTTAACTCAAATATGTTTGCTACATGTTCTAGCCCATAATATGCATTTAACAAGGAAGACAGGAATTTGATTCCCTTTTCTACTCTCCTCCAGACCTTGACTCCTAAAGTGAATACGTCTTCAGCTCTCCTTTTAGAGACCTCTCAGTTTCTGTGACCCTGTTCATACCCAGTTCTTTCTAAATTCTCTTCCTACTTCATTGCTGACTATGCCAGACACTCTGGATGCTTACTCAATATCTTTTGTCTCTCTTTTTAAAAATAACAACAAACTCTGATTTTTTTAAAGCCCAGCAATGTGCTCAGTTAATAATACCCACCTCCTCAAAAATCCCTCGCAGCTGTGTGAATGGGGCAGGTGAGCCAGTACTGTTGAAAAAGCCATTTTGGCATTCATTCTTGAATAAAAGGCAAAGCTTCATGAAAAGAAAGTATATGGCCTTTCCTACTCTTTTCTGCCTGAAATATGGAAGTGATGCTTGGAAATGTAGCAGCCATCTTGTGACCATGCAGAAGAGAGCCTTACACTACGAAAGGTGAGGAAGAAAGAGAAAAGGAGACTGGGTCTTTTTTTATTTTAGAGAGAGAGAGAAGAAGGGAGAGTGAGAGGGAGAAAGAAACATTGATTGGTTGTTCCACTTATTTATGCATTCATTTGTTGATATTTGCATGTACCCTGTCCAGGGATTGAACCCACAACCTTGGCACATCGGGATGATGCTCTAACCAACTGAGCTACCTGACCAGGGTGACCCTTGATCTTTAATGAAGTCACTGAACCATAACAGCCCATCTTCAGTTGTAGAAAAAAAATAAATCCCTTATTCATTTAAGGTCATGGTGGTAGGTTTTTCTCAGGTGCACAGTTGAGATCTGCCTGAACTCATATTCCTTCCGGGAGAACCCAGGCACTTCATCAATGGTGTGGAGAGTCTTTACCTATCTTCCTCATTGACCATTCTTCCAATATAACTCACCTAAGGCCACAGCCCAGGCACCAGTGTGTGCCAACTGCATCCCAGATCTCTCTCCTCAACCTCAGCCCCAAAATACCACAGAATGTGGGGGCTCAGATCTCTTACATTCAGGTTACTGCCTCGGCTTACAAATGGACTTATCCTCTTGATCCCTATTTTGAGTTCTGCAAAACATCTACATTGCAAAACAAAGCTAACATCACATCCAACCTTGATCCATCCTCCACAGCTCTGTGCCTCAAATCCATCTGTAAACTGAAATGATTAGAGGACGTGTTTCATATGGGGTGGAGTGAGTGTTACAAAACATCTCTGGGCTTTCAGCTGCTTTACTGGGAAGAAAATGTGCTGATCAAGTAATGCATAGATCCAGGGCGGCTTAGCAGTTAGTTATGTCCTTGGACGCAGCTGCCTAGATATTCAAGTATGCACGTGATCTTGGCAGACCAGCTGTTCTTCGTTTAAAACCTCCAACAGGGGCTGTGGGCTTGCTTGCAGCAAGGAGAAGCTGAGGTTTAGATTTATTCAAAATACTATCCGAATGTCTAGTGTGTACCAGGTACTCTTCTTGGGGATAAAACAGAGAACAAACAGTCAACATCCTTAACTTTGTGTTGCTGGTGCCTCCATAGTTGGGGGAAATAAAAAGGAACAAAGAAACCGATACATGGTGTCAGGTTGTGAGAAGTGGCATGAGAGAAAGGAAGCCGGATAAGGTTCTAGAGAAGGTGCAGGGGACTGCTGTTATGTGCTAGGTGGGGATGGACTCAGTGAAGAACTCTGGGGAGATGACATTTGAGACCTCAAAGAAATGGGAAAAGGCTGGAACTACCTCACTTAGCAAATAAAAATACAGGACCTCCAATTAAATTTGAATTTCAGAGAAACAACAAACACATGCAAGACTTGGGACATACTTACACTAAAAATTATTCAGTATATTGCCATGCAAACTAACTCAGGGTCCCGTGAACCATACAGAAGGATGTAAATATACACATACTACAGGAACCAGCTGTTCCACTCCCAGATACATGCCCAAGAGAAGACAAAATTTGTGTGCATACAAAGACTTCCTGAACCTCCAGTTACAATTACCAAACCATTCTCTCTGGTGCCCATCAGCATAGCACCTGTCTCATGAAGAGCCTTCAAAAATATTAACATTTCCTTTCTGTCTATCAAACATTATACATGTTTGTGTATATAGATCTGTTATGTGTGTGTGTGTGTGTGTGTGTGTGTGTATAAACATGGGTGGGATGTATATGTATATACTCGTGTGTGTGTGTGTATACATCAATAAATAGATTCATAAAAATACTTATGTTAGGCCAATTGTAATAGTTTCTGAAAGGTACTTTTGAAGAGTTCTTAAATTAAGAAATGTGTAGTCTTTGAAAAACTTCAAACTATACAGAAATCTAGAAAGCAAAATAGTGAAAATCCCTCCCAGTTCCATAGGGCCAATCACTATTACTGTCTTCTTTCTTTCCTTCTAGAAATTTTTCTATGTTTAAAGGTGCACACAAATGTGTGTACACACATGCATACAGCTTTCATAGGAATGAATTCATATTCCACACATTGTTCAGCAACTTGCTTTTTTTGTTTTTCGAATCAACAGGCTAATCCTTGACGACTTTTCATCCCGTAGTATTAACCACTATTAATGTTTAATTTTTCCTTCCAGAAATTTTCTTGTTTGGACAGCTGCTTACAATTCCACAGTATGGATACAATACTATTTGGTCTGTTCCTGTATCGATGGACAGACAGAATATCTCCAATATTCTGCAACTGTCAACTAAAACGTGTGCTTCTGTGAGTACTGGAGATACGTTTTCTGCGTCACAGTTTACACATATTCAAAATGGCACGAAAATCCTACAAAACCGCCCCCCAAGAGGTCAAGTCCTGAAAATCCTCACTCACCATGGATGAGAGTGCTCACATATGGTTGCCCTCACCAGCCCTGGCCTTTATCAATATTTTAATTTTTTAATAAGCCTTAAAGTCGATTCTGGCATCCTGTTACTTTGATTTGTATTCCATAATCGCCCAAGAAGTTGGGCCTCCTTTCCTCACTTCTCTGGCCTTGTTCTCTTCTGTCATTTACCTATTTATCATTTTGCTCCCATGTCTTTTTCATCTTTCTTCTTCTTCTTCTTCTTCTTTAGACAGAGATGGGAAGAGAGGGAGAGGGAGAAAAACTTCGACTACCTCTTACATATGCCCTAACCAGGGAAGGAACTGCAGTCCAGGCACAGGCCCCGACCAGAAATGAACCCACCACCTTTTGGTTTATGTTCCAATTAACTGAGCCACACCAGCCAGGGCAGCGCTTTCTTCATCTTAACATTTAGGTGCTGCCCCTCTTGTGTCTAAACTTCCCTTCAGTCTTCTCCCCAGTTTCCCCACTCTACACTTCCATTGAAACATCAGACACAAAATGTGACAAAATGGCTGTGCCGGAGTGTCAGGGTGAAAACTGGCCCCAGCAGGATCTCAGGACTAGAAATGTGGCAAACAGCCGCGAAGCTGGGGATTAAAGTCTTTCTTCCATCTGGAACCTGGCGTCTACAAAACAGTGACCACATTGTGAGTCTTCCCAGAAAGAGCGCAGCGTTGCCTGGCTACGAGGCAATGTATATATGACTTGGCAGCCAGCCAGGCTTTGTAGCTCAAGAGGAAAATTCCAGGGTGGGATGAGAGTTGAAGTTCCAAGGACAAATGGGCTGCAAGGCTTAACCCCTTCTTCTCAGGAAGCTTGAGCTGAGGGGCTTTCCAGGGCCAGGTGACCAAGACCAGGTGATCACACGTCCGGGGTCTTTGGTTTCCTTTCTTGAGACACAGGCGGTTCAGGGTCTAACATGGCGGCGAGCGAGGTAGAATCCGGGAGATTTGTAACTCACCTGGCACTTCCGGGATCCTACATTCTCGTCCTGGCTTCCGGGACCTGACTTCCGGCTTCCGGACCTGGCTTCAAGACCTGGCGTCTGGAATTCCACATCCGGCAACCAGCTTCCGGAAGGAGGTCTTGCCCTTCTGATATAGCCTGGCTCAGACACTAGCGTTGTGGCTTTGGGAAACTGTTTTTTTGTCCCCAACTGAGGTCGATTATGCTAATCTTTGTTGTGTTGTGTAGACCAGTCAACTTACAGAAGCTGCCTCAACACAATAGGAAGATGACAGAGCAATGCCCTGCTTCTCCTTCCTCCTTCACTTTTGTTTTTCATACTTAGGATGGTGTGCCCTTCTGGTAACCCTCATAGCTTCAGTGACATCCTACCCTACTGATTCTGCGTATGATTTTGCTGTGCATTCCCTACTAGTTTATATTCAAGGAGGGATTTACCATCCCACAAGGCCCTGCCTTCCAGCTCCCCACTGCTGACTAGGCTTTCACCTCTCTGGTCTTCATTTTCTTCTTTGATGTATCACCTCCAAGCCACCCTCCCCTCAGATCAGGGTGGCTCCTTCTCATCCTGCGGGACTCTGGTTAAGTATCATCTTCTCAAAGGGGCTTTTTTTGTAACTGTTCCACCTAAAATAGCAGCTAGATCTAGGCCTCCAATCCTGCCCTCAACCCCAGAACCTCAATCCCACTGGGTTCCCAGTAGACGCTCCTTCTAGTCCCCAAAACATTCTGTAGATCCCAAAAGAAAAACTACCCCATTGTGTTACTCAGAAAATTAGACTCATTGAGGTAGGCAAATCCACCCAACATTCATTCCCCTTTATTCCGGTCATATGTTTTGTATTTTATGTGGGGAGCCAGGCTACCCCCACTCTCAGCTCTTATAGTTTGAGTTGGAGATGATATCATTTCCTTACCCAGAAAGACATATGTCCCAGGTCTAGCCAGTCAGCATCTCAGGCTTTGACTCATGGGTGGGCCTGGAACTTTAGTGGAACTATTGGGGTAGAAGTGCTCTGTTTCCACTGGAGTTATTAAGCTGGTAGCATGTACCCCTGGAGCTGTTAGGAACCATATTTACCACCTTGAGGGGAACGCCTATAGTGGAATGAAGCCAGATCAGAGGAAAGTAGGCCTCAGAGACTGAGACATGAAGATCACCTCTTGACATCACTTGAAATGCTGGATCCACCTGTACCTGAAGCACTTTGAACTATATGGATGTTGAGTTTATTTTTCTGTCACTTACACCTGAAATATGTGTAATGATAAAAACCCTATTGTAAGCCTTTGTCACCACACAGTTTCAAAACATTAAAGTCACCCCTGATTCCTTTCTTCTCCATTCCCTGTATCCAAAGAGTTGCCATGTCTTGTGGAGTCCACCCCATAAATGCATCTCCCAAATCTCATATTTTTCATTGTTATGCATCCATAATTCAACTCCCAAGTGACAGAACTCTAGTCCACCCCACCATTAATTCTCCATGCTTGCTCTCTCTATACTGTTCTCCAATTAGAAGGACAGCCTTCCCAAACACAATTCTGTCACTCACCAGCTTAAACAATGTCTTCAGTGACAAGAGACAGAAATACTAATTGCTAGTGCAAAAACAAACCAATAAGCAAAAATACAACTCGTTTACTGAAATAGATAACTGAAAAGTCCAGGGGTAGTTGTCTTCAGGCATACATGGATCTAAGTCCACAAAAATTTTCATCAGCTGGGTAGTTCAGCTGATTAGAGCATTGCCCTGATATGCCAAGGTTATGGGTTTGATCCTCGGTCAGGGCACGTACAAGAATCAATCAATGAATGCATAAATAAGTGGAACAACTAATTGATGTCTCTCTCTTTCTCTCTCTTCCCTCCCCTTTCCTCTCTCTCTCTCTCTCTCTCTCTCTCAAATCAACAAATAAGAAGTTTTTTAAAAACTACAGGAAATTCTTTGGAAAAAAAACTTTCATCAGAGATTCACCTCCATCTCTAGGCTCTGATTTCTTTAGCAGGAATAATTCCCCAATAGTTCCAGCAAAACTCCTAGGGCTGTCCCTCATTGACCAAGATTGAGTCACCTGACAATTCTGGAGCCAGTTACAGTGGCTTCTATTGATCAGGTGGAGTCACAAGAGCTGAGGAGAGAGGCCTGGCCCACATAAGCCCCATATACTGAGAGAGCTGGAGATGGGGTTCTCCAAAAACAAAAGTGGGGTTGTTAGTAAAAGAGTGAGTACTGAGTAAGCAATCCTTATATCCACTATACCCATCTAAAGCATAACTTCAAGTTCAGGCTCCATGAGGCTCACTGTGGTCTCCTCTGCAACCATATTTCACCTTACTCCACCACTACCACCTCCACACACTGATTGGAATAAACTACTTCTGGTTCTCTCAACTCCTTCATCCCTAGACTTTTGCACATGTCCACTCTCAACCTGAGTTCTCATTCCTTCTGTTTTCTTTTCAACAAGTTCCTGCTCAGCTTTGAGGCTTTAATACATAGGTTACTTCCTCCAGGAAAAGTGTCCTGAAACCCCACAAAAGAGATTTGGTGCCCAGGGTGGATATTAATAGCTTGGTCTACATAGCATTTGTCCTTGTTTCTTTGGGAACATTAACCTTATCCCTTACTTTGGGGACTGCTTCTCCTCACCAAAGGTGGTCTATTATATTATTCTCTGTGCCTTGGCCATGGGGTTGGTGTGCTGCTCAAGCCAGGTCAGTTAAGAACCTTCTTCTTGGGACAAGGGAAGGAAGATTCCTCCTTGCAGGTGGATAATCTAGGAATAGCCCTGTTTTGACCTCATGGGGAAGCCTTGCATGACTGCACGTGGCTAACATATTCTCAAGTGGTAGAGAGACAGCTTCTAACTGCATTTCATCCTCCTGAGCACAGTTTCACTCCAACCCTCCCTGGGATTTGGTTACTGGAGCCAAGGAATTCCCTCTCTTTGCCTAAATTACCTTGAGGTGTCATTTGTAACCCTCTATGACGAGCTGCACCCCTGCCATTCTATAGAGCCTCCACGTGGGTCAATTGAAAACTCTCATGTGTATGTGGGTGGGGGGAGGGTGCTTAAGGTGAACTAATTGGGCTCATTACCTGTGTAACCAGGAGAGTCTTATAGGACCATCCACAGGGAATCACCATCACACTGATGCACCTTCATTCATACAGATCGATCTTAGTGTATGAATTGCTGCTCTTTGAGGGAACTACCTGTTAAGGGACATTTCTACCCACTGATGCCTCTGCTGCACAAGAATTCTGTTTAAAATGAACAGAATTCTATCCCTGGCCAGGTGCCTCCATTGGTTGGAACATCATCCCGTGCACCAAAATGTTGTGGTTTGATTCTGGGTCAGGGCGCATACCCAGGTTGTGGGTTTGATCCCCAGTCAGGGCGCGTACAGGAGGCAACTGATCGATGTTTCTGTCTCACATCAATGTTTCTCTCCCTCTCTCCCCCATCCCCTCTTTTTAAAAATCAATAAACATCCTCAGGTGAGGATTAAAAAATAACAAAATAAAATGAACACCATTCTAGAGACACAGCATAACATGGTGGTCGAGGGTGAAATCTGGAGTTATTCAGTCTCAACCTCAATTCTGGCACCATAAGTTTCTTGTTATGTGCTATAAACAAGTTACTTAACTTCTCTGTACCTCAGTTCTTCATCTGTGAAGCAGAGGTGATGATTAAAAAATAAAGTATGACCTCTTAGGATTGTGAAGAAGATAAAGAAAATCTATGCAAAATACACAAAACCATGCCTCAAGTTTAGTCAGCCCCAAGTACATGTAAACTTTAGCTCCCACTTCTTGAATGTTGAATATAAGGAAGTGGGCAGAAACATTTGTTATTCCATTAGAAACATGTAAGTAAAGAGAGAAAACACGAATCTGGATCTGAATTAAACTGATTTGTGTATTTCACTATATGAACACAGTTGCATTCCTTGCTTTAAATTTTTTTTTTGTTTATTGGTTTGAGAGAGAGAGAGAAAGAGGGAAACATCAATTTCTTATTCTGCTTATTTATGCATTTATTGGTAGATTCTTGTATGTGCCCTGACCAGGGATCGAACCTGCAACTTTGGTGCTCTTCTTATAATAGCTCCATGTATCCAACCCTGTATGTTGTTTTTTACCAGCCAAGCATCCACTACATCTCTTCTGAGATGACCCCTTCTCTCACCTTCATTTTGTGTTTCAGGAGGGGCTTATACCCACCCTGTTGACTCCAGGAGTGAGCAGGGGACCCTAGTCTGGCCAAGGAGAGCAGTATATCTTCCTGGCCTTTGTGATTATTTCAGAGATGGGAACATTATTTCAGGGACGGGCCACCAGGGAGTGAATGCCAGGATATGAGAACTATTGCGGGACATCTTGGAAGCTGGTTACTACAGTGTGGCCAGTGAGTTAGGAAGAAATCAGAAGAGAGCCAGGAGGTATGGGCAAACCAATTGGTGTTGCATCCTAACTCTATTAAGAAGAAGGAGTGGGCCCTGGCTGGTGTGACTCAGTGGATTGAGTGCCAGCCCATGAACAGAAAGGTTGCCAGTTTGATTCCCAGTCAGGGCACATGTCTGGATTGCAGTCCAGGTTCCTGATGGGGGGGGGGCGCTCGAGAGGCAACCACACATTAATGTGTCCCTCTCCATCCCTTCCTCTCTCTCTAAAAATAAATAAATAAAACCTTTAATAAAAGAAAAAGGAGTGAGTCCTAGCTTTGTAGCTCAGTTGTTAGAGCATCCTTCCAATACACCAAGGTTATGGGTTTGTTCCCTGGTCAGGGTACATACAAGATCAACCAATGAATGCATAAATAAGTAGAACAACAAAACGATGTTTCTCTCTCCCTTCCTCTCTTGTCTAAAAACCAATCAATAAAAGAAATTTTTTAAAAAGACTGCTTAAAAAAAAGGTGAGAATGATAAATTCAATGATAAATTCTGAGCTGAAATTCAACCATTGGATTTGTCAATGTGGGTATTATCGGTGTCTTTTCAGGAGGACAATGTAGATGAAAGCTTAATTGGAATGAAGTTGAGGAAAGAGTGATGTGGAAGCAAAGGGACTGTAGAGTGAGCTCTAAGGGAGAGAAGAAAAAGGGTGCAGTCACTGAAAAAATATGGGGTCAGGGCGAACTTTTTAGGATGGGATATATTGCAAATATATGTGTACACGTCTGTGGACTCTTGGGAACATTCCAGTGGAAGAGGGAGTTTTGGTGATGCAGGACAGAAGAATGCTAGAAACATGCCCTTGAACAGAGAAGAGAATGGGATCTAAGTGGAGAGGGTGGCCTTAGAGAAGAGCATACAGTTCACATGTAGTAATAGGAGAAGGAAGACTCTCAGGGTCCTGATGCATGTATGAAAGTAGTGTTAGAAGAATGTGACAGTTCCTTTGGACTCCAATAGTATTTGAGAAGAAGGTTCTGGTACCAAGTGCAGCGCCAAATTGCTATGCCTTGGACACTGGGCTTTAACTAGTGCAATGTTCAGGAATGAGGCAGGACTGCGCAGTGGTTAAAACGAGGACTATCCCTCCCAAACGAGCTGGGTTCAAATCTTGGTTGTGCTGTGTACTAACTATTAGACAGATTACCTCTCCCGTCTGTGATTTAGTTTCCCTACGTGAAAAAAAAAGGAACTTGGAAAGTATCCACCAAAGGGTTATTGTGAAAATGCTTGGCTCACGTACTTATTTTTTATGAATGTTACTTACTATGAGAAAGAGTCAGTATTCAGTAAAATTTAAGAAAAAAAGCCATGACCAGGTGGCTCAGTTGTTTGGAATGTCGTTCCCTATATCAAAAGGTTGCAGGTTCAATCCCCAGTTAGGGTGTGTACAAGACAAGAGACAAGAGATATCTCTCTCTCTGTGTCTCTCTTTCTTTCTTCCCCTCTCTCTAAAATCAATAAACATACTCTCAGATGAGAATTAAATTTTTGAAAATTCAAAAGAAAGGTATCAGAAAAGTGTAGGGCTTACAAAAAAGCATGTCCCTCACTTATTATAGATTATTATTATGATATTATAAAAGATATGATTATACAGTACAATATTATATATACTAATCTTACACATAATTACATATAAGTAGAAAAATGTTTAATGTAGTAATAAACACTAAAGATATATAGTGGTCTGGCTGTTGAATCCACACATGGTCCCCATTTTAGTCAACCCTGTGAAGTAATGCGTGGGGGCACTAAACCAGCAGAGAACCGATTAACGGTGAATTGAATATTTACTGAACATAGAAGATGGAGCTGCGATATGCAATTGTCTTTTGTCTTTCACCAACAGCTAATGAAATCCTTTCTCCTATGCGTCCAGATAAATATTCTGGAAAATTGAAGACTCTACATTATTGTAAACATATTCCTTTGACTTGGCGCATAAACCTTCATTGGTCAGAAGCAAATTCTGGCATTTTCGCTTCCTCCTAATTGCCTCTGGTTTGGGGATCTGGAAGTTATTTTTTTTAACAGCCCCAGGACGATGCACCTCACTAAGATTAGGGGTAGGGAAAGCACTATGCTATTCATTTGTAAAGTGCTTGGAGGGCCACAGTAAAGGGGGAACCACAGGGAGCCTCTCTGGGAAATTGCTTCCCGTAAACAATCTTCCTTTCTTCCGCTCTTGGAGGGCATGCATGCCTCCGGGGATACAAGTAACCTAATTTGAAGGCCACAGCTCTAATGACCTTCAGTTCTTAGATTGATTTGGGAGCCTCCAGCCCTCTGGCCCACTCAGTCTCTCCTGGGACACTCCCAGGCAGCCACCCCAGACTGAGGGACGCCAGGGGCCTCCTTTCCTTAATCCCTCCAGCTGGGGTGGGAGGCCCTTGCAAGGGCTTGGAAGGAGGCCTGTTTCCCTGACCCCTCCACCCCTCGGCCTTCCACCTCAGCAGAGGGGGGTTGCCTGAGCCCCCGGCACAATAAGCAACAGTGATAAGATTTCTGTACCAGCAAGGTCTAGGGAATGCAGTCTTGCTGGGAAGGAAAAGTATTACTGTTTCTATATGCAGGAATGGTGGCGGCCTTGACCTTATTAATGTTTCCATATTCCAAAACAGGGTAGACAGAGACCCTGCCTCCCCCTCTGTGCCCTTCTGGAGCAGGTAACCCAATAAAGCTGTCTCCGGCTGCAGTGAGAAAGATTCAGGCAAGAACCAGAACTTCCTATACCTCCCTTCCAGCCTCACCCAGCCTCAGCCTTCTCTAAGCCCCCAGAGGCTCAGGTTTCTGCATACCAGGGAAGGGGAAGGGGATGGGGAGGGAGGGGGAAAGGGGTCTCACCTCATTAACCCTGCAATCAAAGTGCAAGAAGGCTCCCACGCTCCCAGCCCTGGTGCAGAGCCCTCTGGGGCACCTGGAGCTACAGTCTGTATCTTAGCACAGTGACAGATAGGTTTCCTCTGGAAGCTCCTGTTCTCCCTCCATAGTGCCAGCCAGAGGAATTCAGAGACTCCACCTGGGAAGGTCAGGTGTAAACTAAGAGTAAAATTCTACTGGACACCAACAATGGAACATTCATTCATTCAACAAGTATTTTGCATGCCTACTTCCCAGGACTAAATTCTGGGAGTCATGAGAGCCTTTAAAGACAATATTCTTTTTTCCTGGAGGGGCTGAAGTGGGGAGTGGGAACTTTGGCTAACAAAGTCAATGTGATTTTTAAAATAACTGGAAATAGACAGTGATTTCTTGAATATGACACCAAACACAGAGGCAACAAAGGGAAAAGTAGACAAGTGGGAACTTAACTTTTGTGCATCAAAGAAAATGATCAACAAAGTAGAATAGCAGCCTATGGAATGGAAGAAAATATTTGCAAATGATAAGGAGTTAATATTCAAAATCTATATTGCCCTGGTTGGGTGCTCAGTTGGTTAGAATGTCATCCCAACATGCCAAAGTTGTGGGTTTGATCCCTGGTCAGGGCACACATATGAGAATCAAGCAATGGATACATAAATAAGTGGAACAACAAATTGATGTTTCTCTCTCCTCTTTCCTCTCTCTCTCTAAAAATCAATCAATGCAATTTCAAATATAGGTATATATAAAGAACTCCTAAACTCAACAAATAAATAAATAAACCTGATTTTAAAATGGGCAAAGAACTTCAATAGACATTTCTCCGAAGGTGATATACAAATGGCCAAAAGTGCATGAAAAGGCTCCCAGTAACATTAATCATCAGAGAATGCAACTAAAAACCACAATGAAGCCTGGCTGGTGTGGCTCAGTGGATTGAGTGCCGGCCTGTAAACCAAACGGTCACTGGTTCAATTCCCTGTCAGGGCGCGTGCTTGGGTAGTGGGCCAGGTCCCCAGATGAGGGTGCGTGAGAGGCAACCACACATTGATGTTTCTCTTCCTTTCTTTCCCCCTCCCTTCCCCTCTGTCTAAAAAGAAATAAATAAAATATTTTTTAAAAAACCACAATGAGGTATCTCCTCACATACATTAGGATAGCTATTATTTTTTTAAAAAATGAAAACAAAAAAACAGCCCTGACCGGTGTGTTTTGGTTGGTTGGGCATCATCCCAAAGAGGGAAGGGTTTGATTCCAAGTCAGGGCACATGCCTGGGCTGTGGGTTTTGTACCAGCTGGGGCTTGCACAAGAGGCAGCTGATCAATGTTTCTTCTCTCTTGCGCTGGTGTTTCTCTCTCTCTCTTTCTCCCTCCCTTCCCCTTTTATTTACAAATACAAATTTGTAAAAAACAGAAAAAGAAAATGTGTTGCTAAGGATGTGGAGAAATTGGGATTATAAAATGGTACAACTGCTATGGAAAACAGTATGGACAGTCTTCAAAAATTAAAAATACAAGTACTGTATGATCTAGCAACTCTACTTCTGGGTATTTGTATACCCATGTTCATAGCAGCATTATTCAAAATAGCCAAGAGGTGGAAACAACCCAAGTGTCCATCAGTGGATGAAAAGGGAAACAACATATGGTCCATCTATGCAATGGAATTTCATTCAGCCCTAAAAAAGGAAGGAAATTCTGAGAAGTGCTACGACATGTATGAACCTGGAGGAAATTATGCTGAGTGACATAAGCCAGTCACAAAAAGACAAATATTGTATGTTTCCACTTATACGACATCTCTATAGTAGTCAAATCCCTAGAGACAGAAAGTAGAGTGATGGTTACCGTGGGAACAAAGAATTAGTGTTTCTTTGGTGCAGTTTCAGATTTGCAAGGCAAAAAGTTCGAGAGATCTGTTTCACAGCAATGAGAATATACCTAGCATTAATGAATTGTACACCTAACACCGGCTGAGGTGGTAAATTTTATGTTATGTGTTTCTTACCACAGTGAAATAAAATGAATAGAGTTAACAAGGCAGGACAATCCACTGGTTCCTCTGGAATTTCTTCATAGGACAGGTTTCCAAAGCGTGGGAGGAGAGGTCTTGAAGCCAGTTTCTATGTCACTTTATAAATAACCTAGAAAAGACATCCCTTATTCACATCAAAGAATGGGTGTTAATGATGGAGATGGGGCCACCTATGGGGTGACAGACACTGTTGGAGGGTGTCAGAGGCTCTCAGAATAAAGTCCCTCTGAAGAGGTGACATTTAAGCTGAAACCTGAATGAGTGGAGAGAGCAGTGTTGGTGGGATGGAGGGAAGTAAGTGGAAGGTCGGAGGAGATGAGACTAGGGTAAAGGTTTGGGAAAGGTGGAGGTGTTATGGGAGTATTGCAATCCAGAATGACATTTATAACCATTATTGCTATTGTAATTATTGGTCATGTTCAGAGAGACACACTGAAGCTATGGTGCCCATCAGCAGGATGAATCCTTTAACCAGAAAATATCTCTTATCCAGGAGTAGGGGAAGCAGGTCCCTTCACACACTGGCTCCACTAACTCACCAGCTTCCGGCCTGGCCCAACCTTGGTCAAGTTTATAGTTTAACTTGGACAACAGATTTCACAACAGCCTATGAATGACCTGGAGGATGGGATGCTTGAGCAGCACCAAGGGGAACACATGCAATGGGTAGCTGTTGCCGGGCAGAGAGTTCCCCCAGAGAGGACCACCCATGCATTTCCTTGTTTGCTGACACTGCAATGTGTCCTTGGATCAAATGACAGCTGTGGGGGTGGACAGGGCTCCAGGCAGGAAGAATCAGGAAGAATGAAGGTACCAAAATGCATTCCTAATCCACCACACTTGTTCTGGCTTTGAGAAAAATATGTCAACAGGGCTGGATTGTCCCCCAATTCTCCCTTTTATTTTTTTATATTTATTTGTGGATTTTGAGAGAGAGAGAGACAGAGATAGAGACATGGATTTATTTTTTTCATTTATTTGTGTATTCATTGGTTGATCTTGTATGTTTCCTGACCAGGGATTGAACCTGCAACCTTGGTATATGGGGACAATGCTCTAACCAACTGAGATACCTGGTCAGGGCCCCAATTCTCTCTTTTAAATAAAATTGTTTTACTCTCATGCTAATAGGAAAATGTGTCCATTGGGGCTACTTTAGAAATTCCAGAAAAATACAGTAAGAGGGAAAAAATTAAAATCACCTACAAGCAGACTCACCAGCGGTAATTCTGGAAATATTTTGGAGTATTTTCATCCATTCTTTTCGATGTAAATATAGGCATGAAAATCAATTTTAATGACATTGTGAGCATACCACTCATTCATTCAATAATTCTTAACTCAGTGCTTACTATGTGCAAAGCACTGTTTTAGGTGCCAAGGATACAGCAGCGAACAAAACAAAGTTCCCGGCCTTTGCAGAGTTAGTATTCCACATGAAATGCATTTTTCATTTAACACAATCTCATCAGCACTGCCTATACATACTCTCATTAAACATTCTGTGGAGACATAACGTATAATGACAGCTTAAATTTTCATCTTTGCAATACACCACCAACATGTATTTGCCATTGAGAGATTATTGGGCTTTTAGCTCCTTTCCAATTTTTTTTTCATAAATATAAGAAAGAACAGGAATGACAGTTCTTGCGCATGTGTTGTTTTGTGCTTGTTGTTTCCTTCCTCCTGGAGATTCCCCAGGAGCAGAATTATTCGTTGATGGGAAGGAATAATTGAAGATTCTTGACACAATTAGATACCAGAGGGATAACTGCTCTTAAGGTTTAGGGATATTTAGTCCAATTTTTTTTTCTATATTAAAAGTCGAGGGGAAATGCAGACAACTGTAAATGAACAACAATAAAGTAATAAAAAATAAAATAAATATAACTATATAAATAATAAAACAAAAAACAAAACAAAACAAAACAAAAAAAATGTCTATGTTAGTCCTAACTTAAGGATAGAGTATTTCCTTGTTAGATTGTTGCTATATTAAAAAGTTGTGAGTGTTTATTAATTAATAATATTCTGATGCTATAGTAGACCTTATTGTTGGT
>VMDR010018158.1:0-19421 GCA_007922815.1 Macrotus californicus | reverse complement strand
AGCTAATTAACAAAACGAACAAGCAAGCAAAAGATAACCAAAGACATTGAAGCTGAGAATAGGCTGACAGTGTCCAGAGGGGAGGGGGGAGGGAGTAATGGGGGAAAAGGGTGAAGGGTTTGCAGGGACAATTATAAAGGACACATGGACAATAACAAGGGGGGTGGAAACAGGGGAAGGAGGTGGGGATGGCTGGAGTGGTGGGAGGGGTGGGGAGGAAAGAAAGAAAACTGTACTTGAACAATTTTAAAAAATGTTTAAAAAAAAAGGAAACTCTATTTCTTTATCTCTTGGATCTGGGCTGGTCTCGTGACATGCTGTGCTTCGTAGATTGTGGTCGAAGTGGCATTGTGTAAGTCCTGGAACCTCGGAGAACTAAGGTACCACAACCGACAGCACGAGCTACCACTCAGGTGAATGAGACTGGCTCAGGCCCTGCAGCACCGGGCAAGCGTCACATCACTACAGCTGCATCAGAGATCTCAGACAAGACAAGCGGAAGCACCCAGATGCTTACTCACAGTACCGGGGAAAAATAAATTGTCTTTTTTTTTTAAGCTACTAAGTTTTGGGGAGATTTGTTATGCAGCAGGAGATAATTGAAACAATCTTACACAATGAACAATATCCCCTGTCAACAGATGTATTTATGCAGTATTTTAATGTGTTGTAATATCCGATCATATGAACATTTCAAAACTTAGCCAATTCATTATTATTGGACATGTAAGCCATTATAACTTTCAACTGTTAAAAATCACTCTCCTTTTCCCACACAAAGCCTTATACATTTATATACATAATTATTTCCCTAGGATAAACTCTTAGAAATAGGGTTTTGATGTCTAGTGCTAAATAGTGTGCAACAATTTTACAGTGTCATTTGTAAATGATGTGATTGGCAAAAAAGAAGGTAAGTAATCTTAAGAGGTGACTTCAAAGGACTTGAAAGCAATATTTAAATATTTAAAATTTATTATCTAATAACATTTGATTATATCGAGTCTCTATAAACCTGAGGTAATAATATATTTCAATATATGGAAATAATGTAATAATGTAACTTTTTAAAAAATGTACTTCTTTGAAACAAGAACCACCTGTTACTAAAAACATTTAAGCAGAAATTAGTAATTGTCTTCAGAGGCACCATAATGATATTAGGTACCAGATCCCTCCCTGCCCCACAGGTACCCAGAGTGATGAATCTCACCTAAACCTAAGGCATGCTTTCAGATTGATGGGGAGCAATGCCCACTGAACTAAATACCCAGTCATAACAGTAGCACCTGAATCTTTCCAGGATTCCTCTAGAATCAATGCCAGAATTTGAAACAAGCTTCAATGAGGCCTTTTCAAGAACAACATCTCACCTAGATTAAAGGTATAAGGGAATCAAATTAACACTGATGGAGGGCTACTTGTGTGCAGTACCACATGTTCATTTTCTTGTGGTAATCTCTCTCATAGATGCATGTGTTGGCACATACATGCACACCTATAGACACTCTTTTTGAGATCGTCTCTGCCCTCATGTCATGTGGGTTTGATAAAACTACCTATCACAATGCCCTGTCCCCATGGCCACAGAAATGAAATATGGGCCAGCCTGACCAACCATAGGATCCCAAGTCCCTGGTCACCATAACTGGTTGAAGGTAAGTATATGCCAAGCTCACATTAATCAGAATCATTTCCTAGAATTTCTTTAAGTGGAAAATGATGGCTCTTTCCAAGTCCTCTGGGTTTATTAGACTAGGAAGTCCAGGCTTGGAACCATATTATCACCTATTGAGCAAGTTCACCTGTTGAAAACGGAAATAAGGTCAAAATTTGGAGAAAAGCAGAGACAAGAGATGAAAAGAAAGAATCCTAGCAGCAATCAAGTCTCCAGTTGTAGTCTACTAGGACTTTCTTGGTTGCTAGCAGCTTTTCCTCACCTCTGTGATCTGTCCCAGTATTGTTCAAATAATTCCCTGGTTAAACACATCTGCTTTGAATTTTTGCCTACAACCAAGAATTTGACTAATATTATCCTTCTTGAAAATTTATTTTTATTGTGTTTTTTCTACTACCGTTTGTCCCCCTTACACACCCTCCCCACAATCACCACCCTGTCATCCATGTCCCTGAGTCCTTTTTCCTTTTTGATCAACCCTTTCACCCCCTAACCCCACCCAGAGTTGTCAGCCTGGTCTTTCTCTATGAGTCTGTCTCTATTTTGCTAGTTAGTTTAGTTTGTTCATTAGATTCCACATATGAGTGAAATCATATGGTATTTGTCTTTTTCTGATTGGTTTATTTCACTTAGCATAATTTTCTACAGGTCCATCCATACTGTCACAAAGGGTAAAATTTTTCTTCTTTTTTTACAGCCCAGTAGTATTCCATCACATAAATGTCCCATAGTTGTTTTATCCACTCATCTACTGATGGACACTTGGGTCACTTCTAAATTTTGGTGACTGTAAATAATACTGCAATGAACATAAGGGTGCTTATATTCTTTCAAATTATTGACTAATAGTATCTTTCATATTCAAGAAGCTTACAAATTCATTATAACTACTGGGTAAACACTGGATGGAATATTTGCTGTTGATAATCTTGTTACATTAAAGGCCCTGGAAAGTATAACAATCTTGGACACATTAGGGATACTTGCTTGATCTAAAATATGGAATTTAAACATAACCTACTGGCACTTGGAAAGCATTTTTAGCACTACAGTGATTATGTCTACCCTGTGGCAAACATCTGTTAGTCTCATGGTTACTACGGTCTCGACAAAGTTCCCAAAGATACTTACTCATACTTAGCAAGATCCAACCAGAATTGGACTCAGCCACCATTGCCCTGAACATTCTACACAGGCAGTTCCCAGCTGCTGGTGAAGAAAACTTTTACCACCTTAAGCCACCCCTTCCACTTTCCCCTGATACTTTATAGCTTTTGCTACCCAGTTCCTCCTCAGTCCCTGTTCTTGACCTTTTACTGTTTTGTGTTCAGATCAGCACTTGTCAACTGGTACTTTTAGGCCTTAGCAATGGACATGCAGGAGGCAGGGAGGTGTGGCTGGCCTCATTTTGTTGTACCTCACAACCTTTTAAAGGGTAGTGTATCTGGACAGTTGTAACGATTGGGCATAAAACAAACAGCCTTTTTCACAGTAGATGTTGTTAACTATATGTTCCCTCAAGTTTGCAACCCTTGGTTAGTGAGGCTAACAGCCCACAATATGGTTTAAGTGCAGAAATATTATTCTAGACACTGAGCCTTTGTTATCCAAGATTGATAGTCTCCAAAGACCGTGAAGCCAAGATACAATTTCGATTTCCTTAAACAGACCTACCCAACCCAGTCATAGTCAACTCCAAACTGCTAGGATTCTAAAAAAGCAATCAGGAATCAGAATACAAAGCACAGTGATCTTTCTGTATGTTACTCACTTTCCCTCAGAAGCCAAATTTTGTCCTGAGCCGGTAGATGGGTTCAATCCAAGAAGATTGAAAGAGCTCCATTAGCAGCAATGAGGCGACATGAAGTGAAGTATACATTACAATCAAACACCTGAGAAGCAAATTTATTTGTAAAAAAAAAATGTATTTCTTTTTGTTGGACATAAACTAAATATTTACCCCACTTATTGGCAAGCTCTTTGAAATATAAACCAGAGAAAAGAGAAAGTTCTGGCTGAGAATTCATGTCCTCTGCTACCATCTTCCTCTCCTCTCAAGGATAATCAAGAACAAAGTGAATACCTCCAGTAAGAATTTGGCAACCTCTTCAAGATACAAACAGCCTATACCCTGACCAGGGTGGCTCAGTTGGTTGGGTGTCGATCTCGCAAAGCAAAAAGGTCACCAGGTCAATTCCCATTCAGAGCACATGCCTGGGTGGCGGGTTCAGGCCCCAGATGGTATGCGTATGAGAGGCCACCAATCAATGTTTCTCTCTCACATTGATGTTGCTCTCCCTCTCTTTCTCTCTCTCTTACCCTCTCTCTAAAAGTAAAATGTTTATTAAAAAATTGCCTATAAACTGCCTTTTCCAAAACACATCCATGAACTGTTAGTCTCAATAAACAACTTTTGGAAACTAAAGGCTGAGGGACTTATGTCCTAATAAGTGTGGGCAACAGAGACCTATTCTATTCCTAGCCAAGGGATTCCCTATATGCATGAACACACTGCACAATTTTTAAAGACTTACTTTAAAAAGAAAATCTTAACTTTCTTTGTTCTTTATACCCTAAATGTTCTGCCTTGTCCTATGAAATGCTTTTTTGCATGTAATTTTCTGAACTAGTGTTTTCAAAAATACACACTGAGAAATTCTGTTCAAGTGCTTTCATGAACGAAGGTTTCTGACATGAAGTGAGTGGCATTTGTGCCTGATACAGCCATTCCTAGATTTTCACTGAAACACCTATGAAGACCAAAAAGATTAAGATTAACATTAGCCATACTAATTAGGATTGGTAGTCAGCTTGGTATCACAGGGAGATTTTCCATTACCCACTACAAGCCCTGTAAGATCAGAGCTTCAAATCATCATGCTGTGCCAGCCAATAAGCTATGCCTCTCCTTCTGCCTTTCGGCCAGAAACTCAGGGTCTGCACTAATCAGGAAACTGATGAATCACCCATTACTGCAGCTTTCCAAGCCATCAAAAATTGTGCCCACAACCTCAGTCAATATTTCTCTTTATATATCCGGGAGGAGGTAGAGCTCCCAAAAAAACTGGTTAAGAGGGCTGGAGAAATGACTAGAAGAGGCATTTGGCATTTCCTATGAAAAATTTAGTAGGTAGGAAATAAATATCAGAAGAGGATCAGAAGACATGGATTCTGGGGATTATCATTTTCCCATTGAGTGTCCAGTTTGGCAGTGAGCAGTATCACAGAAAGCAGAATCACAGAGATTCAACCTGCAGGCACTGCAAAGTTGGGCTACAAACCATGTGCATCAACTTCATGACTAGTTGAAGATCTAGAAGGCAATTTGACCATCATCCAAGGGGTCAGAAAAGTTCAGAACATTTGACAAACACTAGATCTGGAAAAACTATTCCTTTTTTTGAGAAAGGAGAAAAAAAAGAAAAGTTTGTCAGGAAGCACAAAGACTCAGAAGAACAGCAGAACTTCTGAAAATAATATATTGTAGAATACCAGAAGAAACTTTTAAGAAGTAATTTGACATTCTTAAGGAAATACAAGAAGATAATGGCCACTACAAAACAGTAAGTGACAGACATTTAGGGGGGACGATAACACTCGGGGGTGATAGTACAGAAAACGATGGTACAGTAGAAGGAACTTTTTGGTGATAGAAACCCAGCAGTGATACTTAAACAGGAGAAGCCAAGTGGGCTTGCTGCTGTAACAGAAAGAGTGTCCACTGTGATAACCACAACATTCTGACTACAGGGACCCATGGTGGCATGGGGTCCTTAGGAGTAAAACAGATGTGCAGCTCACTGAGATACAACCTGATTCATAACATCATTGAGAGTTGTGACTCCTCATCCAATTCTCAAACCTGAGGCAATCCACATACCTTACAGCACCCCGAATGCAGAGGAAGTTACAACTTCAGGAAAGACCCCAAAATAACATCAAAGTATATACTGTCATCTTTCTTCTGGCCTTTCCTGATTGAACTTGAAGCCATTTACTAGGGTTCCTGTGCACTGAGGAAGGGAACATTTCCAAAACATTCAGACATTTAACATTTACTCTACGTCAACACAAATTCATGGGAATCATATTGCCACTCTGGTCCACCAGCCAGAAGGGGAGCTCATAGGGATAGAGGGTCAAAGAAGTTTTACTTAATTCCACCTCATTATCGGCCAGTGACACTTTGAACCCATCGTGTTATTACCCTGAATTAGCTACCTGATCCTTGGAGCATGACCACTACTGCTAATGGTCACTAATACCTGAGCATTTGCAATGTGTCCAGCATTGTTACAAACGCTTTACATATGTTCACTTACTCAATCCTCACTGCCAACTTGCACTATATGATCCCCATTTTACAGCTAAAGAAACAGAAACAAATGGGTCAGCAACTTGCCCAAGGTTACAAAACTCATTACGTGCCAGATCCTAGGTTCAGATCCAGGGATTCTGGTTTAAATCCATGCTCCTGTTATACTGCTATTTATCTTCTATAGGCTATTATGATAGAACCAAGTGGTAACCCTGGAGCTTTTTCCGTCCACTAAGATTGAAGCCAGAGCTACAGAGCATTCCTGGGGGAATCACAGAGAAAATCAGAGTGGAGGAAGAAACCACAAAAGTATTTGTAACTTCATGACTGTCTACGTAAATGAAGGGTGAATAATGAGTCATATTTATGCACAAGGTATATATATATAAATTAATAAATGTAAAATAATTAATACAAAATTGTTAATAAATTTGTATTAAATAATGATTAATATAAAATTATACAATAATTTTACATGTACAATTTCTTTTTCTTTGCTACTTCATATAAAGTTATTTAGGTATGTAACTTTACAACTTAATCTGCACATTGTAGAATTTCAAGATAAAGTTATAAGAGAACTAAAAGAAATCTGATTATAAGTCGGATTCTGAAGTTGCATGTGGATGGAGCATGGATTCCTGAGTAAGAAATAAGCTTATGTTTATGTGTATGGAGAACACTTATTTTATGTTACTTGCTTTCTATTTTATGCTCCCTGTTTTAGGTATGTAGATAAGTCTCTTTTAACCAGATCCTAGTTTCCCATGATTCCCCTTGAGTTGATTAGCTTCTGGAGACTCAAAAGTAACTACTTTTTACTTTATGTTTATGTTTAAATTATCCAGAGTTGGTTTCCAATTTTTGCAGAAGAAAAACTTAACTGTTCACATTTTTTCTGTGTCTGTGTGTTTGGGGAAGGGACTTAACCCTATTTATGCATCTGGGAGAAGTTGCCAGGGGAGAGAATTGTTATGACAAGAGAAGAAAGAAAGGGGAAAAAATAAAGTGATGAGAGAGAAAACTAAGAGAGAAAGAGACAAACGTGAGAATCTTAGTGGACTTATGAAGCCAAAAATACTTTTAAGCACTAACTATGTGTTAGAAGGTTTAAAAATCCATTCCTTCAAATATTTTAGTTTGGACAGAAGAAGATGCAGCTCTAAACATAGAAAAACACTTCGCAGAAAAACCAGGATATGTGAAGTGTGATAGAAGCTAAGAGAAACATGCAAGGAGGAAGAGAAGGAGAGAAGAAAGGGGCACTCCTCTTGTGCCCAGTCTGCCCAGGCACTGTGGAAGCAAGACAGTGCGCAAACTGCAAAGAGGTGAGGCTAGGACTGAGGACAGTCCACTTTCAGTAATTAAAGAATAAAAAGGCCGGGGAAACATAAACACTGATGAGAAAAAAAAGTGAGAATAAAATCAGGAAATTCAAAGAATGCACACTTCTCAATAAATACAAACCACACCAATTACTAAGAGAGTTTACGGATGAAACAGAATTCAAACTAATTGGAACTGCTACTTCCAGAAAACAAGAGATAAAACAAGGGATTTCTCAGCTCCAGTGAACACCAGCCTGAAGTTATAGCGGATCCAGCAACAGTCCGAAGTTCTGGGAACAGAAACAGAGCACGAGGCTCACTCAAACATGGGAGCTGGCAAAGAGAAGCAGCAGAAGGCCAGGAGGGCAAGGGATTCCAGGATGGATTTGAAGGTTCAACTGTTAGATGTTTGTGGAGGAGCATTTGCTATAAAAAGCACATTTTTACTTTATTTAAAGTGCAAGCACAAAAATAAGCACAGTCCCTTTACCTAGAAGTCAGGCAGGCTGTATTAAAATATGTACATTCTTATAAAATAGTAAGTATCTGTACTTGGCAATGTTATAGTCACTATATAAAGTCAGTGTAGCCAAGTAGGATCAAAATCATGATAATATTTTTTATTTGTGTAGAGATTTACAGTTCAATTTCTTGTTCTGGGTGTTCATTCCAGATGTTTGCATTGTGTAAATCTCATCACCAAGTTATATACTTACTACTGGAGAAATCTTCTGCATGGATTTGTATTCTCCAGTGAAACAAAATTATTTTCTCTTATTCTCCGCAGAAAACATAACTGTTTGAAACTTAAACTATAGTTGAGGATTTTTTTCCCTGACTTTCACAGTCATCACCAGAAATATTTCATACATTAGTGTGAATTACCTACTAAATAGAGTTCCCTAACAACTATTTTTCAAGCGGAGCAATGGGCCTGGAAGAATAAAGATGATTTTTAAAAATCGTCCTTAAGATTAGATTGCAATTAGATTTGAAATCTTGTAAAGTTTTCATCTCTAACTGAATAGCTGTTCGGTACAAGTAGTATTTTAGACACTGTGAGAGGCTGCAGAGGGGAAGAAAGCACAGCCCCTGTTATTAATGTCCTCACATTCTAGCAGAGGAACGTGAGAAATTATATCAGCTTGTGTTATTATGTATTTGTTTGATTTCTCTGAAATTAGTGTCCATCCTGAACCCACTCCATGAGTTTCTTTAGAACAGGGATTGTTTGTGTTTTCCTAAATATTTTACGTAATGTAGTTCCAGCATCACCATAGAAAGTGTTTATGGATCGAATGAGTAAGAAAACAGATAAATAAATACAGGGTGGTCGAAATTCACAGTGTATTGAGAATTCAAAGTAGAAAACACGTTATCTGGGATGCATGGTGATAGGTGATCACGGAAGGTTTAGGTAAAGAATGGTATTTTAGACATTTTGTAAAGAAGTGTGTTGTTTTGTTTTGTTTTGTTTTGGTCAATCGACAGTGTATATCTTGCTAGAGTCTCAAATTCTCCAAGCAAGCAGGATGACTTACAGGAAGTCTTCACAGTCAACAGCTCCATAATCATTGATCCCCAAATATGCACTAATGAAAGTGATCTTTTGTTTCACAAATTTTTAGAAAGTTTTTTTTTCCTGTGATGAAGACTTTTAAGATCTATTCTCTCGGCAACTTCCAAATATACAGTATTGTTAACCAGTCGCCATGCTGGCATTGAAATCCCAGAACTTCTTTATCTCCAGCTTGTGCAGTGTGCACCATGTGACCGCCTTCAGCCATTCCCCGCACCCTTATCATACTCACACAGGCCATACATATCATATCATACAGGCCACCGCCTATCTGTTCTCTGTTTCTGCAGCTCATTTTCTTTAGATTCCAGTATAAGTGAGATTATACAATATTTGTCTTTCTCTGACTTATTTCACTTGAGATAATGCCTTTAAAGAGCAAGGAGCATCCATGTTGTCACAAATACCAGAATATCCTTTTCATGGCTTTTTTATAGTGCATATAAGTATACATATTGCACACCACATTCTCCATACATCTGTCGATAGACAGATTTTTCCATGTCTTGGCTATTGTAAATAATCCTGCAGTGAACACAGGAGTGCAGATACCTCTTCCAGACAGTAATTTCATGTTCTTTTGGATACATACCCAGGATTAGAATTCTTGGATCATATAGCACTTTTTTTTTAAAAATAGTATAAAGTTTTTTGAGAAAACTTTACACTATTTTTCATAGTGGTGGCACCAATTTACATTCTCACCAACAATACACGGGAGTTCCCTTTTCTAGAGAAGTTTGACATTTAGGTTAAATTTCATTTGTGTTTCATGTGAGGATTGTGAACAATAGTCACGGAGCAAGAAAATGCTTGTGAATTGAGCAGCACAAGTAGAAGGCATATGTGCTTATTTATTATATGCATGTAAAGCCTATTTAACACTTTCTATTATGTATTATACATATATAATAAATGCACATGATGTGTGTATGCCTGTATGTAGGTGTTCATGTGTGTGGTATGGATTAGTATGCAAATATTTGAGATGGTTCATCTACATTTTTTCTGTCGTTTCAAATGAATAGACTGTATGCGTCCACAATGTTGTTACACTATTATAAAATATCATTTAAAAAGCATTCCTTATTTTGTAGCTATAGCCATATTTTAAAACAATGCCATAATGTTAAATGTCAGAAAAACTTTATCAGCTTTATTTTGAATTTGGATTAAATGAATACTGGGAAGACCAAAGTCTTATCCTGAATTAAACTTGAAAAAATAAAAGCTGTCCGATTGTGCAAGTGTCCCCGGGCATGCTGGCTGCTGTGAGTACCGGGGTTCTTCAGAAATCACTGAAGCATTGGAAAGGGATTGTTTTCTTATCACAGAGTATAAATGTTTATAGTCATGACATGTATCCCCCTCTGCCTTTTTTGTCACTGAAAGTTAGTGAGAGTGAACCTCGGGGGTGGGGACAGGTGTTGTGTCACATGGGAATGTGGCCTGCAGAGGAATCCTTGATTCAGATTTCAATAAACACATGCCTGGAATAAATAAATAAATAAATAAATAAATAAATAAATAAGAGCTGTCAACATTATTAGTATATTTTAGGTGGCATTTCTAAGTATTAAATTTTGTGTGGTCTTGGCCAAGTAGGAGACAATAGCACTGCATGTTCATTCAGAGACAGGAAATACAATAAAGAAACGAGAAGAGGGCGGTCAGAGTCAACAGCACTTTGTATTCTTCCATGGGCATTTTATTTTAAGGAAATGAAGTGAAAGGCAGAAATGTTTTTAAAACAAAATGACAACATATAAACAAGAGAACAAATGTGGGGAGACCATGTTTTACAGTGTTTAGCTCTTTATCTCTCTTTTTTCATTTGAATCATTTTCTATTTTTCAGTTACAGTTGACATACAGTGTTATATTAGTTTTGGGTGTACAACCCGGTGATTAGACATTACGTAACTTGTTAAGTGATCATCCTGATACCTCCCATACCCATCTGACACCGCACACAGTTATTAGAATATCGTGACTATGTTCCTTATGCTGTACTTTACATCCGCATGACTATTTTGTAGCAACCAACTTTTACTGCTTAATCCCTTCATCTTTTTCACCCGTCTTCCCAAACCTCATCCCATCTGGCAACCGTCAAAATGTTCTCTGTATCTATGAGTCTGTTTCCGGTCTGCTTGTTCATTTGTTTTTAAGATTAAACTGTTGATAGACATATATTTATTGCCATTTTATTGTTCATATTTTTTATCTTTTTTTTCTTCTTCCTAAAGAAAACCCTTTAATATTTCATGTAATACTGATTTGGTGATGACGAACTCCTTTAGCTTCTACTTATCTGGGAAGATTTTTATGTGACCTTCAATTCTAAATGGTAGCTTTGCTGGTTAGAGTAATTTTGGTTGCAGGTCCTCACCTTTCAAGGCTTTGAATATTTCTTGCCAATCCCTTCTGATCTGCAAAGTTTCTGTTGAGAAATCAATTGATAGTCTTATGGGAACTCACTTGTAGGTAAGTAACTGCTTTCCTCTTGCTGCTTTAAAAATTCTTCTTGTCTTTAACCTTTGGCATTATAATTATGATGTGTATGGTGTAGACCTTTTGGGTTCATCTTATTTGCGACACTCTGTGGTTCCTGGACTTGTATATCTATTTCCTCCATCAGGTTAGGAGAGTTTTCTGTCATTATTTTCTCAAATAGGTTTACAATTTCTTGCTTTCTCTCTCCTCTCCTCCTTGTACCCCCACAATGCAAATATTGCTACACTTGATATTGTCCCAGAGGATCCTTACACTATTCTCACTTTTTTTAATTCTTTTTATTTTTTGCTGCTCTGACTGGGTATTTTTTGCTTTCTTATATTCCAAATCACTGATTCGATTCTCAGCTTCATCTACTCTACTGTTGAGTCCCTGTAAACTGTTCTTCATTTCAGTTAGTGTAGCCTTCATTTCTGACTGTTTTTTATGGTTCCCATGTCTTTTTTATGCTGTAAGTTCTCACTAAATTCATTGAGCATGCTTATAACCAATATTTTGAACTCTGCAACTAGTAGATTGTTTGTCTCTATTTTTTTAGTTCTTCTTCTGGAGTTATGTTCCATTCATGTTTGTCTCCTCATTTTGGCAGTCTCCCTCTGTTTGTTTCTATGTATTAGAGCTGCTACATCTCCCGGGTGTGGTAGCATGTACTGATACAGTAGGTGTTCTGTAGGGTCCAGTCCCACAACCTTCTCATACATCTCAGCTGGCACTCCAAGTGTGCACCACCCCCTCCAGTGTGGGCTGTGTACACCCTTCTCTTTTAGTTGAGCCTCAATTACTATTGGCCCATCAATGGAAGAAATCCAATCCCATTATCCCCAAACCCATCAGTTGTGCAGTGGCCCCACCCTATGAGGCAAGACTTACTTCAGTGCCTTACTTCAGGACTTTGGTGCCTGCTGAATCTTCCCCTTGAATGTGTTGCTTGTGGATGTGGTTAGGTGGTAGTTTAATGTGGTCTGAAGCTGTCTACCTGGTGAGCTGGCTCTAGGACCTCCTGGAAGGTGTGGGCCAAAGTCAAACACTACCTGTGTTCTGCCCCAGGCCACCTGGCATGAGCTATAAAGTGATCTGAAGATGGCTGCTACTTGTGCTGCTGAGCTTCAAGGTGCCCAGGAGAGGTCAAGCTGTGAACCAAGGCCAGCTGCTGCTAGTGCAGGGCCTAGGTCCACATAGCTGAAGGTACTGGTCACACTGAGGCCAGATGCTGCTTGTTTTGAGGAATTTTAAGAAAGTCTGAAGCCTGAGCCAAGACAGACCATTTGTATGGAAAAGCCACTGGAAACAGCTCAGGTGAGCTTGCAAGTTAGGTAGGACAGGGTCTCAGTGAATAACCAGGGCAGGGCAAACAGTGTTCACCAGGTTGATGAAGACTCAGATATGGTGCCCAACCACCAGCTCTGTGGAGGTGGGAGGGTCTCAGAAAAGGAACAATGGCCCTTCAAACATCGTTGTTTGGGAGAAAGCTGCATTCCCAGCTCTCTCCCTGATGCCAGACACGTCAGTTCTTCCCTGTTATCCCAGTGCCTTTCAAGCCACTGCCCCTGTGCTGGAGCTCAGAGTGAGCCTGAGTAAGTCCATGCATGGGCCCTTTAAGAGAAACTCCTGGGACTCCAGAAGTCTTCTGTTTCACTCAGCCACAATCTTTGCTGGCTTTTACAGCCAGAAACACTAGGGACTTCTCTTCCTCGCACTGGAACCCTGGTGTAGGGGGCCTGTTAGAAGGCTGGGACCCCTTGCTCCTCATAGGAGAAGACTCCACTGCCAAGATAGCCCTCCCA
Organism: Macrotus californicus; assembly: GCA_007922815.1. Taxonomy (NCBI): domain Eukaryota; kingdom Metazoa; phylum Chordata; class Mammalia; order Chiroptera; family Phyllostomidae; genus Macrotus; species Macrotus californicus. The sequence goes on along the minus strand of VMDR010018158.1, from coordinate 6,218 downwards.
ATTTTTACCTCCACATGTTGGTGTGGCACTAGCCCATTCCATGTGTCTATCCCTCCTACTAGTTTTGATGTGTCTTCTTCTTTATATCCTTAGTTGTAGGACTTCCATTCAGCCAGATTTTAGGTGGTTCCAAATGATGTTTTTTCTGTTGTTTAGTTTTAATTTTGATGTGGTTGTGGGAGGCTGTGCATAACTCATTTACCTAAACTACCATTTTGATGGAATCCCATCCCTGATTTTGGGAGTTATAATACATTTTTTGTAGACTGATGGAAAAGTACTGGAATGAATTTATTGAAGGTCATTTTTACAGGGAATATTTTTGGGAAAGGGAAACCTCATGGAGGAAAGAGAGTAAAGAAGAAAGAAGCTATGCACATTTCAGCAGATGAATATGAGCAGGTCAACAGGCCTCTTGAAAATCTGTTAAAGCAGTTTCATAGGTTTGGCAACTTCAGGAAGCTGGCAATCCTCCAAGAAAACTCCTGTTTGGGTTGGGCTGTTGAATTTGTGAGAGAAACAGAAAAGAACTTGTCCATGAGAGAATCAGGCCACATTAGTGTGTGTATGACAGTTGTTAACTCTATTACATGTGGACTAAAACATTCTTGTAAAGTGGAAAGGCTCACATGGTAATTGTGTTCACTCAAAGGCATTTGCTATGAAAACAGTGAGCTTTTTAGTCTTTTGTAGTGTCAATCCTAGTCCCCATCATGAACCACAAGCCTGCAGAGCTAGTCCCCATAATGAACCACGTGCCTGCAGAGCTGAAAGGACCTGAATGAATTCTGATTGGGTGACTTCTGAAGTACTGGATGGACAAGAGCATTAAGCGGTGACTTTCTGACTCTATTCATACTTCCCTATACAACACAATTGTCCTTTCTGCTCACTTTACATTCAGAGAAGTAGTATTCTGCTGTGGGAATAAAAGAGCTTTGGTGTTTACTCTTCTATTTTATTACTTTCAAATGGTCTGAATCTCATCCGATTCTTTGCTGGAATTGGCAACATCTGACCAGTTTGATGCATTTGGACGATACGCCTTGAATTTAATGGGAGGAGCCATGAAATCAGCTTTTGATTCTGATTTAGACATTTATTGAATCTAATATACAATTCAATGCATAAAGGTCAGTTATATTTCTTCCAAGAAAATATACTCCTAAAATTTGGGAATAATGTTTATCTTTTTCTCATTATATTTTATATTCTCTTGAATCTCTACAAAGGGATTTAGCACTATTTTTGTCACTTTTTCCCCTATTATTCTGAGTAGGTTAGTATTTGTCACATTTAAAAAGACAAAATGATCTATGGAAATTATTATTATTTAAAAACCAAGTACTAAATGAGGTCTCTTTGGAAAAAGTCCAGCCATTGCTAATATAACAAGAATGGTTTATGTGATATCAATGTAACCTGGCAGCCAAGGAGAGTGGACTGGAATGAGCATGCATGAACAACGACAACTTCACTGAACTAGTCAGTGGGGGGCAAGGTAAGCACCATTGAGTGAGCATGTGTACTGTGTAGCCGTCACATCCAAAATGACTGAGTGAGTAGAGCAACAAATCTGCATCAAATTTTGCATTAAGCTTGACAATTCTTCCATGGCAACTATTCACATGATTCAGAAAGCCACAGCTCTGGGCAACTGGTGATTGGCAGCTTCATCAGGACAACACATCCACTCATACATCATGTCTCAGGCATAGCTTTTTGGTGAAACATCAAATCACCCAGGTGACTCAACCCCTCTGGCCCAGATTTGGCACCTTGCAACTTCTGGCTTTTCCCCAAACTAAAATCACCTTTGAAAGGGAAGAGATTTCAGACCATTTACAAGATTGAGGAAAATATGATGGGACAGCTGATGGAGATTGGGAGAACTGTGTGAGGTCCCAAGGTGTCTACTTTGAAGGGGACTGAGGCATCGTTGTCCTATTACAATTTTTCTTGTACCTTATATCTTCTTCAATAAATGTCTCTATTTTTCATATTACATGGCTGGACACCTTCCAGACAGATCTCATAGAAATGTGTTCTTATGTGTGTGGAAAATAATTTACTACATCCACACAAATGAATTAAAAACTCATATCTCTTCCAGCAACCACCTACTGTACTAAAATGAATAAAATCATCAGACTCTTATTAGAATGAGGATAATCATTCCCTAGGGAGGAAAAGAAACCATTATTTCGAATGCTTTGGGGACTGGTATTTTAGATTCACACTGTAAAGTTAACACTTAGAGAGCAGTGAGTTCTGTAAAATGTGTTCAAAGCTATGTCTATGATGAGAATGGCTGAAATAGCTGTCTTTATCAGTGCTTTTGTTTTCTTTCAGGTCAGAACTTGATCAAGGCCTTGGATTTGAGTTCCTCACAATCCGGTTAGCTTTGCTTTTCTTCTCTGTCAAATGCTGCCCCAGAAAATCAGTCACCCTATTTTCTATGCTCTTGGCCTTAAAAGTGATCAGGAAAAGGTGTATGTGTGGTTTTAATGCAAATAAATAACTGATCCTTGAAAATCAATCTAAATGGCATATCCTATGGGTAATAGAGTATGCAAAGAATGAGCATGTTTAATTGTTTTTGAAAATACTTTAAAAATAAACCTTTGTTTATTTGCCTAGTTTTTGTTAAAACTTGAAGTATTTTACAATAGAATTTGGTTCGACCCTGTCCCCATATTTCCTAAGAGAGATAGGCAATATTTTCAGCTAAGATTCCTGGGTTGAAATTGAGAGAACTAAAATTTTTCTTCATTTGTAAAACCCAGTAAGCTATTATAAGAGTGTTCTCTTTGTGATATTATCCTTCCCAGTGCCATCTAAGGGGTTTACAAGAGCTTCCTTTGTAGTGAGTATACAAACCTGAGAAAGAGTAGAATCCACTTTAATTATATCTTTCTGTCTCTTCAGTATGTCCAAATATTTTCCATTTTATTGCCTTCCTTTTTATTTCTTTTTGTACCTTGTACCTTATATGTGAGCTATTCTCCACCCCAAAACTAAATTGTCTGGGATCCTCCATTGTGGTCTTAGAAAGACACTCACTCCTGTCAGATAAACTCATCCTATAATTGTTTTCCATAATCCTTCTTCCTGATGGAAATTTACCATTCATGGGCTCCATACCTTAAATATCCTTCTAAAAGCAAATGGATGCTCATACATGGTTCTCCTACACTATATATTTGCATTTTGGTAAATGTACCACTCAAAAACTATCTGTAAGGGAGAATGCTTCATATTGTAGTAGGATAGGAGAGAAGATATTTGGATCAAGCTCACCCTTTAATTCTGTCAAAGAAAAATTGTACCAAGTGCAGTTAAACAAAGAAAACTTTCTTCAAGATGATCACAATAGGAGAAAGAGACTATTACAACAGGAGAGAAACACTGAACTCAACTCTGAATACAACAGCAGCAGTTGGGATTTATAGCCAATGAGCACAGTGAGAAAGTCACTGGATAGAAAATTACTGAGAGGAGCTTGATTAGATCAAGATTGGGGGGATTCTTTCAAAATTGACTTAGCAGGATTCTCATTGAAAGTGGGCTCAACATAATTCTTTCTTCAAATTGTACTCAGCTGGCCAAGGACAGGGCCTCCTCAAGGAGAGGGATCAAAAGAGACTAACTGAAGGTTTGGTTGAGGAGAGATTCCTTGTCAGTTCTTAAATATTAAACTGCCTTCTCAGATGCCTGAGGGCACATCTCATCAGGCAGTTGTGTGATCGTCCCACTTGCTGATCAAAGAATACTTTAATTAGAACACCCTATTTTTCAAATTTGGATTTCGTCTATTTAAATTTCATAGTTTCTGTGTTCTTGCCTGTTGCCTCTACCTTGAGGTAGGAAAATCAATAATACTCTCTGAATTACATCATCCAGATGAGTAACATGTTTTTCTTAATGTATGCTCAATCTCCTCCCTAACTATATGACGAGGGTTACTGATGAGGATTTAATTTTACTTTCTCGCTACAATTAGAATTGAGGTTGGAACTGGAGACTGACAATAAGGTTCACTTATGTTTTCAAAGATGCCAGCCTGTTAGGGAGTCCAGTACACTGTTGATACTGCTGATTGCAAAACCAGATCTGAAGAAGTTGACATTAGAAGGCTGAAGCTTAGGAGAGGAAATAAGAGGAGCAGATGTATAAGCCAGGCTTTACTCTAAGTGTGCTCGGAGGCTGTGAGCTTTAATGTAGGTTTCGGTTTGGTAAAATAAAAGTAATGATAATTGTGTCTAACATTTCTAAATGTATGTCTTACAATGAGTGTACAATAAGTATTTATTGAGTAAATATGCCTTGTACTTCTCAAAGTTCTCGGTGTTGCAAAGAGATTGAGTTTAGATTATCCGAATGGTGATTATTATGCATTATGTAGGCATTAATGAAAAGCTGAAATTCATTAGACATGCTCAAGTTTTGGAGGAGGCTGCAAAGTAGGCAGAAGAAAAAATGAAACCCTGCTGCAAAAGACACCGCTAGGAAGACTAAGAAACTCAGAATGTGTCTCTCTGAAATTTGAGATATTAACGGTGCTGTGAAAGAAGGGAAGAATGAAGGGAATCAAGGGTTAGTAATGAGACTAGTTCTCAAAACTATTGCCACCTCTTAGTATAACTTACCTCTTCTAAATATTAGGTTTAAGGGGAATTCTTGTTACTTTTGGTTCCCTCAATTTTAAAACCATAAGCTGTTTGAGAACAAAAGAAACTGTCTGTCACACACAGGGTCCGGCAGACGTAAGGCCTGCTTGAGTGTGGTTGGTAGGGTAATAATTGGGTGTAACAATTTTACAGTTTTAATTTGAACATTTCACCTAAAATGTCATATGGCATGCTTGAGTGTGATACTGTTATGTTACAGAATTACATGCTTATGATTTGGTAAGAAAAGATTTTGTAATACACAGGGGCGTTATTTTTGCCGAATGTTGTATTTCTCAGTTCAAGGAAGGAGTTTGATGTATGTATTGGTGAAGTGCTCTGTGCTTTCCACCTGAAGTGTTTTATCTTTCAGCCACACCATACTATATGGAGTGAATACCAACAGCATGAATATGTTCTTACGCTGGTGACACACTTACATATTTAAAAGAAGAATCATAAAACAAGGCTATTTGTTAAAAACCAGAATACATAGCACATCAAGTTCTAGGATTGTAGGATACCACAATGAAAAATCAAAAAGGCATTTATCATCCTAGGAATCCCAAAGTCTATGTGAATTTACATAATCAGATTTTTTCATAAGTACATTACTTTAATAGAGTGCCATTCGTTTCAAATCACTTAATTATACGCCCCCCCCCAAATACTTTCCTGTGTTACTTCATCTCAGTCAGGTACAGGGAGAAGGGGGGCAGTTGGCCAGCCATTGCAAAGTGGAACTGAGAACAATGTGTGTCAAAAAGAGACTATTTCGCATTCAAACTGTTGGTGAAATTGGACTTGGCAGTTATAATTGTAGGTGGAATTTCTGTGAAAAGAATGTAATTATCCAAACTGGATTTAAACCAGAGCACCTGAGCACTTCAAAAAAAATATTTTAATACCATAAATAAATCCCTCCTTTGTCTCACTTCTCAGTGGAAAGATACCTGTTCTGGGGCGAGTCGAATTCCTGGGACCTTGCTTTAGTTTTGGCTCAGTGGGGAAAGTGCCACCCTACTGAACTGCCAATCTCCTTCCTGCAGATATCTTTGATCAAGAAAAGAAAATCATGATTAGATATTTGATGGTTCTTACAAGCATTTGATATCTTAAAAATCTGTTTTCAAATACTTTTCATTAGGTAAGTCAAAAGTGTTAGGTTCAAAGCTTTATCAGGGACATAATGAGGGAGCAGGGATGTTGCTGGCCTGGGTTGGAGGTAGCCTGAGAACCAGTTTTCCTCTGAATCTCAATCAAGAAAATATTCTTCCAGTTTCAGGAGACAGCTTAGAATTCCTGTCCAGCCTGGCATAAACCTCACTTTGTCATGATATATAATTTCTTTTGTACATCATTGAATTTGATTTACTAATATACTGTTGAGGATTTTCTATCTATGTTCATGAGAGATATTGACTTACAGTTTGCAGTATTTTAAATATAAACTTTAAGACTTTTTTGAGTATATTAGTCCATTAATTATTTTATACAAAGCTTAAGCTATGATCTCTTATGAGAGAATCCAGTGGGCTATGGTGTAGA
>VMDR010018157.1:0-19426 GCA_007922815.1 Macrotus californicus | reverse complement strand
AATAAGTGATGCCATGTTTGAATAAAGAACACTGCTGAAAGGCGGCTGAGGTAGAGAGTAGCCAGAATGATGGAACAATACAGGCGAAGCAAGACCAACTGTTTTCTATGAAAATATTAACCAAAAAAATAGCTTCCAGGACCTAGTGAAATTACTGACAATTCTCCAAACAGAAATTCTGAAAAATATACATGTAGATAAGTTTTTAATTTAAATACTTGAAATAATACTTGCCATCAATTCCCAAGTTGTAGAAGAAGGCTTAAATAACTCAACGAATAAGTGCCATAAATTAAATTTCACTCAGAACTACAGGGGATCTCACCTGACTAAAGATGGAACAATAAAATTCTGAAAAGCAAAAAAAAAAGTTCTTTATAGGTTCCTGTCTCATGTAAAAGATTTGTCAAAAAAACTAACCAGCAGAACAGCAGAGGCTCCTGGACAGTGCTCAAAAGCCAAGAGTTGGCCAGAAACTGCTTTCATTCCTGGCAGACCGACATCTAAAGAATAATTAAGTCCTTAGAAACTGAAATTGCCATAAGCCCCAGGTATGTAAGTGTCAGTGGTGTCTATGAACAAAGTATGAAGAGGAGCCCCCAAAATCCCGAAATTTATTTATAAAAAATTGTGTGTTTATTCTTACATGTTTAAACTTGAGTCACTTTCAAAGTACTCTCCATTTGATGCAATGCACCTACTGAGACGTTTTTTCCCACTGCTCAAAACAGTGTTTGAACTCCTCGATTTTGATGCCTTTTAGTGCTTCCGACATTTTTTGTTTCACCTCTTCCAGATTGGCAAAGCGTTTCCCTTTGAGGACTTTTTTTTGTCAGGGGAAACCAAACAAGTCTCTTGGGTGAGACCAGGTGAACAGGGAGGGTGGGGCACGGGGGCCCTGATGTTTTCAGTCAAAAACTGCTAAACACTCAGCGCAGTGTAGGCAGGTGCGCTGGTAAATCCCCCATCGTGAAATGGTCAAACACACTGAAAGAGTCTTCAAAAACAATTACCTGAAGCTGAACACAGCCTCTCACAACAACACCAGCTGGTACACCGATCTGGACAGGCTCCTAGACCATTCACCTAGTGGGGGAAGCCTGTACTACAAGGGGCCACCCTCCAGGAGATAATTCCAGTTTCTTTGGCGTCCCCTCTCCTACATCTCCGAATCCACTTACGTAAACCTTAAAAACATCTGTCACTTTCAAAGACAGAGAAGTCAAGAAAAATTAAATATGTGTATAACAAGCTAGAGAGGCAAAAATGGAAAACATTCTCTTTAAAGTATAATTTCAGCTTTGGATAATATTTTGCTTTTGGAAATTAAATTTGATACAAGTTCGCAAGAATGTTTTCAATTACTTTCATTATAAACGAGTTTGTCAACCATCCCAAATTCAAAATATTATGGCATACAACTTGAAACAAAGTTTCTATGTTGTGATGGTCATTTCCATTTAATAAATGAAATATATTAATAAATGAAATATATTACTATGGATATTAATCAAATATACCCATACCTCCATTTTAGCATTGGTCCACCGAGGTACTTCGACAACCATGTTAAACAAATTCTGCAGTTAAAAAAAAGAGAGAAAATTTATTTTTTTTACCTATTCTTTATTTTTTCACTTATCTCCTATGCAAGAATGCTTTATTTCTTCCCACAAAAAAAAAAGTTAAGAGTCTGCATGAAATATCTGCCTATGCCTAAAATTTCTTCTCAAAGTGAGAGAAGTTGTCTGTACTAGCACAGAATTTAAGCCACCGTGTCATGTGGCCGTTGCTGCACAATGAATGCTGAAAGTTGCTACATTTTTGGAAACACCTTGCAGTGTAGTTAGTGACAGGAATAGAGCAGAGTCAGAAAACTTGTCCCAATTTTATATTTTCAAACTAAAACAGGAGAGACAAGGTCCACCACGTAAGCTGCATGTCTCATTTTCCAATCTGTAAAGTACGGGTGATAATCACCATCCTACTTTGTTACAAAGATTAATCACATAGTTTAGATAAAAGTATACAGTTAGTTATAAAGTAAAATATTCTGAAAAGTGTAAAACAATATTGAAATCTAAGTTATGTTCATAGTATAAAATTAAGGATGTTGGTATAGGTAGTTAGTTATAAAGCTTACAAAGAGTTAGACACACCTTTCTATCTTGTTATCTCTGGCTCCCTAAAGTTACAAAGGACCACTGCTTTTTTTTTTATCATTTCTGAACTTTGCAAAGTGTTTAAAGCAAAGGAGATTCTGGGTCAATGGTGAGTAAAAGTAGTTTCCTATAGTGCACATTTTCCTACACTGGAGGACTTACAAAGAGAAAGTCTTCAGGCTAAAGCTGACTAGCATGCCAGTTTGATACTGGGAACTACCAACTTATCAGGCAAAACGATGGTTTAAATCGGCGCTCCCCAGGGCAGGCCCGGAGCAGGACTAATCTTCGAGGGGTCAGTTCATTTAGAAACAGTTCTAGCAATTATATGGAACAATTTTTATTTCTGCTGAACCTAATAATATCAATTTGAAAAGTAAATTATACTTTTCTAATAATTCACTTTGTATTTTTTAAAGTTATCAGTTCACAAGAGATTAGAATTTACTCCCCTCCCCCAAAAATCTCATCCTTCAAGATCATTTGAGAAGCCGTGATTAAATATACCTATTCCCAATCATGCCACACATAAAAATTACCTGGGGAGCTTTAACCAATTACAAAGAAAGACAGGATTCCTAGAGCCCCGCCTGCCACATATTTTCATTCCACTGGTTTTTTGGGGGGAGGGCAAAGGAAGAGCCGGGGCACTGTTTATTTTTAAAAGCTCTCCGGGCAACTTTCGTCTGCGGCCAGGTCGAGACCCCCTGGTTTAAAGCACTGGTTAACGATAATCTGGGGCTTTCGTAGTGAAACATGAATGTGGATTAATTCAAAGAATGTCATTTACACAATTAAATATAGGTATTAACTGAGCCACAAAAGTACTGATGGTTTTTAAGATTTTCTAGATAAGACTAATGTTGACCTCTGACTCACACGTTGCTCTTTAATGAGCTGAAGAACAAAGCCAAAATGAGATTTCAACAACTGCTCCTGAGGAGCGTGTCTCTTACCTACCCTAGCAACCTTCTACACAGTCCTGCTGTGATGCCTCATTTCCTATGCTCTTTCACGAGGTACCCCGGCACCTGTTTAAATATGCCTGAAGTAGCTGTTACAAAAAAGGGCAGATGTTCACATAATGTATTCATCCCTGAAAGCCTGGCTGTAAGAGAACAAATGCATGCAGATGCATAGTCAGAGGTGACAGGGAGGACCAAGCTAGTGACAATTATTTTACACAGTGACACCTACCAAAACCACTCACAGAGACTTGAATTGGGCCAAAAGAACAATAGATGAGGTTTTAATTTGTAGCCTGCAAGCCACACTCGCCCTCACTATTTTGCTCCTGATCACAAGGAGCGTACCACCAAGCCTCCCTTTCTCTCTTCAGAGAAACGTGTATGACCTGTAATTTTGTGCAGCCCACGTTACTCTGGTTGTCCTAACATTAGTGTTAATAATAAAGCAATAATGGTCTGCTGAATTTTATCAATCACAATGATGTAAGGTGGCAGACACGTTTCAATTCAGAAAGTTGGGTATGAGCCAGGGGCGTTTTCCTTCTCCTTCAGTTCTTTTCTCTCTCTCCATTTTCCCTGCTAATTTTATTGTAGAAATCAGAAAGGAAAACTAATAAGATATGAAAAAGCAGTCCGTAAATTTTACATGCTTAGGGAAAAAAATGAGAGGAAGTCACTCTTTTTTCCTTCTACTAACTTAAAATATCAAATAAACTGTATCTGACACAAAACAACGGCAACAAAAGCAAAAATAAACAATGAGACTACATCAAACTAAAAAACTTCTGCATAGCAGAGAAACAATAAACAAAATGAAACGACAGCCTACGGAATGTGAGAAGATATTTGCAAATCATAAGTCTGATAAGGTGTTAACATCCAAAAGACATAGAAAATTGATAGAACTCAACAGAAAAAAAAAAAAAAAGCAAAGAATCCTGATTAACAAATGGGCAGAATGGACAGTTTTCTGAAGCAGACACACGGAGGCCTAACAGGGTACATGAAAAGGTGCTCACCATCACTAACCATCAAGGAAATGCAAATCACAACCACAGTGATGTGGAGAAAAGGGAACCCCCTTGTGCACTGTTGATGGGAATGTAAATTGGTGCAGCTACTATGGAAATCAGTATGGAGGTTGCTCAATAAATTACAAACAGAATTATGATATGATCGAGCAGTTCCACTTCTGGGTATTTATTCAAAGAAAATAAAAACACTACTTGGGAAGATACATGTACCTACATGTTCGCTTCAGCATTGAGCCCCACAGCCAAGACACGGAAAGAACCTAAATGCCCATCAGTGAATGAATGGGTAAGGAGGATGTGGTACAATCCACAATGAACATTACTCAACGAGAAGAAAGAAGGAAACCCTGCCATTTGCATGCTCACTGAAATAAGCCAGACCGAGAAAGGCAGATACTGCATGGTAACTGCATGGTATCACTTATATGTGGAAACTTTTTAAAAAGGGTCCAAACTCATGCAGACAGAGAGTAGAATAATGGTCGCCCAGGGCTGGAGGTGGGAGAAATGGAAGAGAACCTTAAAAAATCAAAAACTCAGGTTACACTGTCTCTGACATATAAACTATGTTCTAAAAATTAAATTTTAAGTCAGCTGTATGGACTCAGAATAATACATTTTTCCCCCCAGAAAGAGCTGTTTCCAGGTTAACACACAAAGTCTCTAGGAAGCTGTAAAATCATAAGCCCCTGAGTGTCAGTCTCTAGGGCAGTGGTCCTCACACTTCTGTGGGTGCAGTTGCACAGGGACTCTAGTGTAAGCGTGCAGACTAACTGGTGCCCACCAAGCACAGATTCTAATTTAGTGGATACGAATGGCACCAAGAATCTAAAATTTTCACAAGTTCCCCAAGTGGTTCCACTTCAGATGGTTTAAGGACCATTTTCCAGCGTAGGCAAATACTGTATAAAATGGACAGCAGGCAAAGATGGAAGGAATTAAACAGCTCCCACAGCTATGTTTGGGAGTGGATGGAAAGGCTGAGGTGGTCCAGCTGGAGAAGAGAGAGGATGGAGATAAGGTTGGGACGAGAAAAGAAGGCTGGGGAAGGCAGCAGAGAAGCTGCCTGGAATTGGCAAGATGAAAAGGCAGTGATCGACAGCAAGAGGTGCGATGACAAACGTCAATCAAATATTCTGGTCCTAAGTCAAGAAACATTAAAGGTTTGAGAGTCAATCACATGTTTAAAAGATGTATTTAGAACATATTTATTTTAACGTGTAGTTGGTACAACTACTTTTTTCTTTATCTCCAAGACTTGCTCCTGGACTTTAAAACAGCCTTCAAAACGTCTTTTCCCAGGCAATAAAGAGATGACAAACTGACCAATTTTCGTAAGTACCTTTACTTTCGACTGTCTGGGATAATAAATAACTTGCTACTAAAATCTGGGTTCATTTCCTGATTCACTCTGGTTTTTCACTTACATGGGATAGGCCAAAAAGTTCGTTTAGTTTTTTCCATTCCATGGCTCTCGTAGGGCTTAGTTTTCTTTAACTTCGTTTGAAACAATTTTGTTAGATTGTATTATGACAGCTGTCACATCACTGTGCATGTAAAAAAAACTTGTCAAAATTGGTAAATTTTTGTGCAGCCATCTTAATATTGAAAATGGAAGAAAATCTGCAACATTTTTGGTGTTTTATGCTTTATTTTTTTCAAAAAAAAATAAAAATGCAACTGAAATGCAAAAAAAACATTTGTTCAGTGTTTGGAGAAGGTGCTGTGACTGATCGAACATGTCAAAAGTGGTTTGCGAAGTTTCTTGGTACCACTGACACTTTGGTCAAATAATTCTTTGCTGTGGGGCTGTCTGATGCATTGGAAGATTGTCAGCGGCAGCCCTGGCCTCTGCCCACTAGAAGCCAATAGCAGGAGATAGCCGACATACTCAAAATATCCAATAAAGCTATTGGTGAAAATGAAAAATGTGTCTTTTATTTACTTTTTGGCCAACTCAATAAAATGAAATGGCACCTAGAACAGTCAAACTAATAACAAAAAGTAGAACGGTGGTGACCAGCAGCTGGGTAGAGGTGGGGACGGAGAGTCACTGCTTCCTGTGTGAGTCTGGTTGGGAAGATCAAGTTCTGGAGATGGATGGCGGTGACAGCCACACAGCAAGCCAAGGCACTTAATGCCACTGGACTGTGCACTTAAAAAAGTGGGCCACAGATAAAATGGTCAACTTTGTTATGTCCATTTTACCACAAGAAAAAATGGTGAAATGGTAACATCATCGCCAGCGCCTTAAAGTGACACAGGCAGAACATCAGACTGCGCACCAAAGTCTCGCAGGGGAAAACGCAGCGGCGCTTTAAAGATGCAAACTATCATCGAGGTCTGCAGCAATGTAAGTGATTCACAAAAACAAAACCCTTTAGATATAGCTCAGATTCATCACTTCGTGCTCTCTGTAGGAATGCCAACTTCCTATAAAAGAAAAGATGATTGTAATATTTCATGAAAATACAGCTGCTCTGGAAGGCCATGAAAACGAGCCTCTCGCGCAAACCTCCCACTGCAGAGAAACCTGCCGCAGCAGAGACCGCGGCAAAGGCCCCGTCTGTTTTCCTCCCAGTATCTGCGCCCCCAAGTGCATGAGCATCAAAGTGTTTCATAAAATAAATGCTCAAAAAAGCTAAGTCTCTTTCCAGTATATTCTCCCAGTTTTTATAAAGTAAGCAAAGGCTCTGTTCAGTCTTTAAGGAAAGACTGGCAGTTTCCAGTGATTGCGCCTAAAACAGTCATTTCATTATTGAAATGAAACCCCTGGGAGCATGACTAACAAGCCATGAAGGTACTCGGCTGCACCTCCTGCCTGTGGATCCCACTAAGGTGTGATTACTGCGTCTCCGTCATGCACTTTTAAATTAAAACAGAGTATGTGCTGGGTTGGGAAGAAAAACCACGCTGTTCAGAAATGCGCACACATTATATGTAACTTTTACACACCAAAATGACTAATGAAGGAAACAAAACAAACAGAAAAATGATTATTACAAGTTTGCTGTGTAGTATTATTACTGTTCCTAAAATACCACAGCCCAAAGTACAAGATGCAATAATTCTAACTGATCATTACAGCCGAGAGCCAGGGAAGCCTACCACACAACCACCGTGTGTACCAGTCTCCACGTGCCCTACCCTATCCTATCCTCAATTTCCCCTCACCCTAAATCTCATATTCCCCCAAACTCAACCTCCTTAGGCAGAATATTATGCCTGCTACTTTCCAGCGCATTCTTTGTTCTACACCTCCACCCTACCTATCATGTTTCCCATTAATATTATTAGTTCTATTATTTTTGTTACTAGGTACACAGATGTCATGGGACACCCCCATAGGAAGCAGCACCCCACCAATCACCTCTTCTTTCACTATCCTGTCCTGGCTGTAAAACACTTAACATCACCTGATTGACTTGTTGGTTTTCTGGTTCTCTATCTCCTCCAGCTGAGTGGTCACTACGTCTACCTTGTCCACCACTGCAATCCTAGTGACAAGAATACTGCCCATAGTAGGTATGCAAAGATTACCGAATTATTAAATTAATGAATAAATGAGTAAGTGAATGCATGCATTTTTGTCCAAAAGCAAGGAGAGGCGTTGATAAACATGAGACATTTAGGTTGGAGAGTTCACTGTCCTAAACAAAGCACAACACATGGACACAAGGACATGTGGATGGACACACACACACATATACACTCGAACACTACAGAGACCCACACAGCAATGAAATTCTTTCTGCCCTCTCTTTGGTTCCTTTCTCCAGACTATATGACCCTTTATTCTGTAGCTGAACACTTCTTAGAAGTAATGAGCTGAAAGGATTACACAAGGGCAGTTAGGAGCACAAGCTATGGAGTCAGAGGTCCTAAGTTCAAATCCCATCTCAGCATCAGACTAGATTTGTGACCATGGGCAAGGCACTTAACCTCATTAACAATATAACGGTAATGGTGGCCCTCGCCTTCTTGAGATAATGCAAGGCAAGCAGTGAGCACAGTGCTTGGCTAAGCACTATGAGCACTCAGTAAATCTTCACTATTATTCTCCTCGTTGCCATCACTGACAGTCCAGGCTTCTGAAGGCTAAAACGCAGCACAAATCCCACTTCAGCATTCTACAACCTTAGCATGATGCCTCATATTCGGCCTCCAAGCTAACACCAAGGTCAAGCCACTCTTGCATCTGAAAGAGCTTCCCACTTCTTCATCAGCCCGTGCCCTACACTGACGTAGAAAACCCAGCCCCATGAACCAGCCCCATATGATCTCGACCTGGAGTGTGGTCCTACTTACTTACTTAAGAGCTGTGCCCCTTGGTAAATTTGGTAATGAAATAAACCAATTATCTACTTGAATTTTAAGGAGAGAAGTTCCAGCTTAGTGAGGATAACTAACATCCACTGCCAGGCATGCCACCCCGCCAGCTGGACGGATGCTCCCAGGATTCGCAGCTCCTCTCCCATCCACTTCCAGTGGCAGGTGTCCCACTCCTACGTGACTTACGTGCTTCCCTCACTCACATCTGCCAGGCAATTTTAGGTTCTCAGACAACAACTATTCAAAGACTACCACTTTTCCAACTTTACTTTTCCAGCATCTGCTTCGGACAGTGGGTAAAGACCACGAGCTCTGCGATCAGACGTGCCAGTTTAAAACCTGGCGCTGGAAGTTACCAAAATGCCTTCAGCTTCGGTGTCCTTGGAGATAGTAATAGTAACTCGTAAGAATTAAATAAAATATCATATGTTCACATGGTGGCTAGTAAACAGGAAAAACCCCCCACAACTGTTAACTATCTTATTATCATTATTAAAAGTAAGCCTGTTGTTAACCTCTTAAATTCTCAACCTTAAATCTTTATTTCCAATCAGGTTCTCAGCTTTATGGTCCACTAATACTCATTCTCCCCAAGTCTTCCGGACAGAACCCTGTTCTCATACAAACTCTAACTCATGAAGGAGGGTTACAATCCCGTTAAAATAACTCCTTACCCTTCTTGACTTGTGACCACATTGTTTCCCTTTAAAATGCTTCCAAAGAGCATTTTACGGTGATACTAGAAGTACCCATTTTCCTCCCCAAAACAAGTTAAAATAATACCTCGGTAGAGTCCACCTTCAGAGGAATATCATGAAATGGGGAAATATAGTGACCAGCTTCATTCTCTGGGAAGGAAAAAGAAAACAAATAAACAATTAAATTAATGAACTATCCCATTCTTCAGAGCAAGAATACCTTTAACCACTTTAAACTTTAAAAAGGTTTTAAAAGTATTTTCAAAATTAACTTTAACTTCCAATTTAAAGCTTAATTCATCATTGAAAATTTGATCTAATATAATCACACACAAAAAAATACATACCAAATAAACCATATTTAGGTTGCTGAAATCACTACTTATCTCTGTGACTTAAACATCCAAAGCAGAAAATGTCTAAAACAGACTAAACCCCCAAATATGAAACATCTCATTTTGGAAAGTCTTTACTAAGTGAATTGGATTAAAATCGATGTCAGTGTCCCTAAGAGAAACTGAACAACCAAACTCCCAATTTCTGCCCACAACCCGAATGAACAAAGGGCTAAGCTCCCACCCAGATAAAACACAAATAGTGAGTTCATTTCCACTCAAAGTGACAAGGATGCTTATGTTAAGTTTAAGGAAAAAAAAAAAACTTTAATACCAGAAACCATCTTCACTACATACTGAAATGTATCTTTTAAATACTTTTAGAAGTATACATTATTTAAATAAAATACAATAATACAATAGGCATTTTTAATGAAATATATTTGTTTCAAAGAGCTGGGCTTAATATAGCCATAGAAATTTTTCACTTTATAATTTCCAGCTACCTCTTTGGCATAATTTTCAAACTTGGACTTTAAAAATATTTTAATTAAATAGAACAAGGACCGGCTGACTTCCCAATATCAATGAGTACACTCAGTAACCAACTCTTGGTTTCTAAGTACTATCCCCCAATAAAAAAGAACGAGGGCCTCCTGAGGAGGGGGTGATTCTAAGGCTGGGGCAAAGAACACACAAGATGAGCCTGGAGCCTCCTGTACTACCAGAAATCAACCACGTGCTCACAACACAGAAGGTTGGAGGCATGCCAAAAATACACGGAAGCCCACCTGAGAGAGCTCCCAAAGGCCAAAGCTGAACAATCTGAGCAACAAAATAAAATAACGGAGTATTGGATTAGAAACCAAGGCATAAAAGAAATATATATAAATCCACACTAACACACATAAATTTATCTAAATAAATCAGAAGAGACAAATCTTCCTTACAGAAAAACTCCAAACAATATTTGCAGATGCCTTCCTCTCAAAAAGTAAAGCTAGCCCTGCTCCTCCCCCCAGGCCCCCGTGTGACTGGACTCAGTGAGTGGTTTCCAAAGAATACAGCACAGGCGGCAGACACAAGGCCCGTGGGCCGAATCTGGCCCTCCACCTGGTTTTATCCGGCCCAGCACCTTGCTTCTATCCAGCGGCAGCACCAAGCTCTCGCTTAACTGTTAAGGAGTAGTTATATTTATACAGTCCTAAAGTTACATTCAGCCCTTTGAAGGCAACCACAAAGTTGATGTGGCCCCCGGTGAAAATGAGTTTGACACCCCTGGAACAGAATATGGAAGGGGAAAAAATGTTACAGTGGAGAAACCTGATAAACAGTAACTTAACCAAGTGACCAAGGTTAACATCACCAGTGATCAGTCATGCTGACAGCATGCGCCTCCTGGTATGCCGGGGCGAAAAGTGTACCTCACTTTTTTGTAATCTTCCCAAAAAACTGTAACTCCAGAGTCAAAAGAAGTTCATCAGACAAATGCAAACTGAGGGAAATTCTACAACATACCTAACTAGCACTGTTTCATAAATCTCAGGGTCATTAAAAAAAAGGAAAGACTGACAAATTATCAGACTGAAGGAGACTAAGGAAGTATAATGAGTAAATGCAATGTGGAATCCTGAATTGGATCCTGGGACAGAAAAATGCCATTAGTGAAAAAACTAGTGATGTCAAATAAACCTAGACTTCAGTTAATAGTATGCACCCATGTTCTTAGTTTTAACAAGTGCCCAGTGGTAATGAACGATGCTACATTAGGGGGAGCCTGTAAGGGACATGCTGGAGTTCTATACTATCTTTGCAACTTTGCCAAACCTAAAGTTATTCTAAAATAATAGTTGTTTAAACAAACAAACAAGCCCTGGCTTCAGCCTAATAAAATCAGAAGCACACAATAACTTTAATGACCGCCCACTCCACCCAAATTTGACTTCCTCCTCTCTGCTGTGTCACTTGCCTTAGCATTTGCCACTAGACTAGGTTCCTAAAAGCAGGAGCTTTTGTTGTTTAGTTAGCTCTCTGCTGGACCCCCATCATCCAGAAGAGTAGCCAGCAATCAGCAGGCGTTTGATAAATACAGGGTGGGCAAAAGTACGCTTACAGTTGTTGGTATGGAAAAAGTCAACAAATAATAATACAAAAATAAACTCTGTGTTTCATGTACTCACAGCTTCTCTTTTACTATTTTATTCCCCCCTCCAAACTGTTATATGATGCTTCTTCTCACACCCCAGCAACCCGGTAACCCCTGAAGGAGAGCCTGAGGGGGGAGCAGGGAAAGGAGGGGGAGAGCGCAGGCATCAGACTCGATGACACGCTTGCTGTGACCTGCAAGCTCCCCATCAGCCACAGAGGGTGCATCTAGGAAAAAACCAAAACCTACGCAGGCATCAGACTCGATGACACTCTTGTTATGACCTACAAGCTCCCCATCAGCCACAGAGGGTGCATCTAGGAAAAAAACCAAAACCTACGTTGCCTACATCATCAAATTTCAAATTCTTTTCGCCTGATTTTAAAGTCACCTACGGGCAACACAAGAGCACAAAAAACAAAATGATCAGTTTGTGGCATGATTATTTACTTTTCTATAAATAAGCAAGATACTTAAATGGGTCACCTTTGCATACTTTCCATTAAAATAAAATTGTGGGAACTGAAAATGGTGCAGCCACCTTGGAAAACAGTTTGGCAATTCCTTATAAAGTTACACATATGACCCAGAGATCCTATTATTAAGAACTTTTAACCAAGAGAAATGAAAACTGTTTTCACACACAAACTTCTAAGTGAGTCTTCAAAATCACCCAAAACTGAAAACAACCCAAATATCCAACTGGCAAATAGATAAACAAACTCAGTTATACCCACACAATGGTGTATGACTTAATAATATATTAGTCCTCAAGAAAAAGGAATGGAATACTGATAACCACAACAAAATGGATGAATCTGAAATGCACTACACCAGGTGTCAGAAGCTAGACTCAATTACATGTAGATGACATCCTGGAAAACGCAAAGCTATAGGGATAAAGAGCAGATCCGTGGCTGCGAGAGGTTAAGGCCAGAGGGTGGAGCTGACTCTTTAGAGCACAGGTGGCAACCACAAGGCCCGCGGGCTGAATCCGGCCCTCCACCTTGTTTCTACCTGGCAGCAGCGCCGAGCTCTGGCTTAACTGTTAAGGAGCAGTTACATTCACACAGTCCTAAAATCATATTTGGCCCTTTGAAGGCAACCATGAGGTTGATGGGGCCCCCGATGAAATGAGTTTGACACCCCTGATTTAGAGGGACCATACGGAAATTGTTTGGAGTGATGGACTTTTCTGTATGTGGACTGTGATGGTGTTCACATGAATATATTTCTATCAAAACGCAGAGCTGGTCATAAAAATGAATGAATTTTACTGTAATTTTAAAAATAAATATGGAGCAAAAAATAAAAGGGGGGCCAGAAAATATATACATGAATGTACAATGGAAGAAGCTCTTGTTCCAAAGGACAATCATTTATCTGTAATTCTTTTCTCTGCTATAAGTCTCAAAGATAAGGTAGAATTCTGAATAAAGAATACAATTCTTCGGCATAGCCAGTGTGCTGCAATAATTTTTAAAACATGCAATATCTGACAATTTAGTCAGGGGCACCGACCTCTTTTCCCTTAAATTAAGATTGCCAAATTAAAAAATGACAACAGCCAACACAACAATAGCTGAATGAGTCAAAATTATACTTCTTTTTGGGGGGTCAGATCGGGAAAATAATACATTTTTTTGGTACAGAATTTTAGTAATGAGTTTACGGGTGCCCTGAGATGAAAAGGGTTGAAAATAGTTGCTTTAGCAGATTACGTCAGTTGTTATATTTGGGACCTACACTGTGATGGAAATGAACAAGAACCTCGGCTCTGAGAATTCAGGGAGCTGCACAAACCAGGTAAACTCACTATTAAAATCAGGCAGTATAGGAAACCTGACAGAAGAGCTGAGCTGCCTTTGCAATAGAGTAAATGATACCTCTAGTACGTAAGTTTGCTGTTGTATTCCCCTAAAGCTCCAATGTCCCTGTTAGCTGGGGACAAGCCCCAACAAATTTATTAAGGTGCAAACTGAGTGCACCTTACTCAAGGTTGAGGAAAACAGGACTAGACTAAGCTGTGATCAGTAAAGGTTAAAGGTCTGTGAGAGGTGCTCTTTAAATTGGGATCTAAATAGTATTCCATTAAAACACTAAGGTAATGACAATATATGTTTAAATTGTTTTCTAACTGCCCTTCTGGAAGGTAAAAAGAGCATCAGTGAGTGAATGGTCTCACTCAGGTAACCATATATTTGGGTCACCATATAGTATAAGTAAAAATGGAATAATAAAAAATATTTTGGGGTAAATAAAATTAAAATACGGTCTTTGATCTCAGGAGCAATGAATACAGATGCCAAGAGACTGAGTTTTAGTTCGTGAGCTTGGCAGAGTCAATCAATTTCTTGGAAAGTTAATTTTTTTCTGTTTTCTTCAATTTAGTAATGTACAATTTAGTCAAGTGAAAGGAAATGTCCTAGGTGCTGGGGTAGGAAAGTGCTGAAACAGAGCTGTACCAACAGCTAAGAAAGGGCATGGACTCCATCGGAGGGAGCACATCATCCAGCAAGCTTAAGAGAAAAAGGAGTCCTTCCCCTGGCTACTGTGGCTCAGTTGGTTGGAGCACCATCCTATAAACCGAAAAGTCGAGAGTTCAATTCCCTGTCAGGGTACATGCCTAGTTGCAGGTTCGATCCCCCGTCAGGGTACATGCCAAGGTTGTGGGTTCATTTCCAGTCCAGGCATGTATGAGAACGGTCCCCAGGCCAGGCACTTAGGAGAGGCAACCAATGAATGTTTCTCACATCGATATTTCTCTTCCTTTATCTCTCCCTCCCTTCCCCTCACTCTAAAATCAATAAGCATGTCCTCAGGTGAGGATTTAAAAAAAGAAAGAAAAGAATCCTCTTGGCACAATTAGAGAGCTAATCACTGACCTAATGCACTAAAGAAGAATGAGAATCTTCCAGTAAACGTTTTCTGGAGTCAGTGCTATTAGTATGCTATTATGCTCCATTTAAAGTACTAAGATTCTCTAAAGGTGGATTTACAGATATGCACTATGCATCCTGACCCTCTATAAAGTGAAGGGTAATCCACATTACTCACGTGAGCCACAGAGACAGAAAGGGACTTGGCAACAGTGCACGTCACTGGGGGAAGGTAACAGACTGCAGCTCACATGACACATGGCCAGCCTGTTTCAGAGACTCAAGAGTAAATCAGCGACAAATCTTTGGTTAGAACTTCATTATCTAAAGCTCTGACTAGTGTTTCTTTAGAGATGAAACCAAGCTGTGGTTGATTTGCTTTTCCAAACATCTATTTTGTTGTTGTTTAAACAAAAGAATGCATGTATGTGATTAAAAAAAGGAAAAGTGCCCACCTCTCTCCAGCATCGATCTATCAGAGCAGCCCGCTTCTTTCAATTTATTTAGGTCTGCTGGTCATCTTCATCTCTCTAACTCATGACTTTAGAAATTACCTACTGATCCCAGTTCTGGGAGATATGTTTAGTTCACTCGACCCCAGCTATTCCTCCCAAATTCTCTACGACATATTCGTCTGTACACTTCATAGCTCTTCTTTGCGCCACCAAACATATACAATATTTGACTCTATTAATCAGTTTTTTACCCCTTCCTCATTCTTCCCATTCCTAATTTTTGACTCCTGCACTTTTATATTTGACGTCAAGGCTGATAAAATGTTCTATAATCTAACATTGAATTTTCTGTGCTTCTCCTATTAGTACAAAGTTAACTCTTGAACATGGGTTTGAACTGAGCAGGTCCCCTTATATACAGGTTTTTTTTTTCAATAAATACTGTAAATGTATTTCCCTTATGATTTTCTTAGTGGCATTTTCTTTTCTCTAGCTTAATTATAAGGATAGAATATGTAATACATACAACATACATATATGTGTTAATCTATGGTTTGTGTTATTTGTAAGTCTATCAGTAGAGTTTTTGGGGAGTTGATAGTGACATGTGGATTTCTGATTGTGCAGAGGGTTGGCCTTCCTAACCCCCATGTTGTTCAAGGGTCAACAGCATTTCCAAAATTTTTCTAAGGATAAGAAAAACCTGCAGTGTTTGTTAAACAGATCTCTGGACCCTGATTTCATTCACACTAGTGAATCAGAAACTGAGGGAGAAAAATCTGGATCTCTCTCTTTTTAGCACACCCAAATAACTCTTCCACTTAGGAAAGTTTGAGAAGCATTGTCGATGTGTTGATTTTTAGCCGAGAAGAATGTTAAAATTAAATGTCCTTTCTTGTTCAGCTTCTGTTTTGACTCGTGCTTCTAATTATCTTTCCCCCATTGTGAGTCATAATCATATCTATAAATTGTTTTCATGCCTCACAGCCACCATTAAAACGATGGAATTCTCCCTTTGCTGGCTATAGCTCCCTTTGGAAATCTGCCCTCCTGCTGCAGTCTGGGCTGAACGCTTGCTTGGCATCCTAAGACTTTTCTTCTTTGGCCTCCAACTAAGATCTACTGTTTCTGGATCCCATGCATTCAACTCCTTTGATTTGCTTACTTGTTTCACAGAAGCATGTCCCTAGCTTGTGTTCTGTAAGAAAGGCTGCATGTAAAGTAAATGTCCAAAGTCTTCATTCAATCGTCGGCCTCTGTCAATGGTTGTCCAGGTAGAGAAGTCTAGGAGCAACACCGTTTTCTCGCAGAGCCTTGAAGGCATTAGTTACCCCAGTCACCAGCATTTAGTGCTGCTGCTAGGTCGAACACCAGCTCAGAGCTCACTCCTCTCAAGGGCCCTGCTCCCCCTCACTCGCTGCCCCCCGCCCAGAACTTTCAGGGCCCTCTTAGAGTGTGTTTTCTGAGATTTCCCAACGATGTGCCTGGAACTTAGTATACTTGGCTCCTGAAATTCTTACATCTCTTTTCTCATTCCTTTGATAATTTCTTCTGCATTTTCTTTTTGTTCCTTCCTTCTGGAACTCCTATCAGTCAAATGTGGGACTTCCCAGATTGAGTGTCTGTGTCTCTTCTGTCTACCTGGTTTTTTTTTCCCTGACATTTTGTTCAAACTTTCTGGTAGATTTCTTTATTTTGTATTCTAACTTTTCTGTATTAATTTTCTCAGGCTCCCATAACAAGTTGCTACAAACTTCGTGGCTTCCAACAACAGAACACTCTACCCACCACAACTTCTACCAAGCTCTCTGTCTTAACAACCACACTTTAATTTCCAAGTGTTCTTGTTCTCTGACTGCCTTTTCTTCATAGCCTCCTCTTACTTTTCAATGGATGCAATATCTTCTAACATCTCAGAGAACACCCACCTGACTTTTTCAAATTCAAGTTCTCTTCTTTCTACTTTCTTTTTTCCCACTTACTGTATAAGGTCTCCATAAATTTGTTCATGCAGTAAATACTCACAGAACACACATATCACACCAAGCGCTGTCTTAGGCACAAAGTATACAAACCCCTTGCTCTTAAGGAACTTATGTTCACGGGGGAAGGATACACAGAAGCAATGAACATGAATATGTTTTTACTAGATAAGGTACTATAAGCACCATAAAGGAAAACTAATCAGGGCAAGAAAAGAGTGAATAATGGGAGGGGACACTATTTCAAACTCAAAGGCCTTGAAAGATCTCTCTGATGGGTAACACTCAGCACAGAGCTGGATGAAGTGGGAGGTGGGTCAAGCGGACATCTTGGGGGGGGGGTGCTGCAGGCACACAACAAGCACAGAGGTGCTGAGGCAGGAACACGCACAGCATGTTGGAGAGCCAGCAAGGAGGCCAGGAAGACTGGAAGACGTGATCAAAGGGGAGAGCAGTGAGGGATGAATTCAGAGAGGAAGCCCAATATTAGGTCACGCGGGACCTTGTATACTAAGGTAAATATTTAAAATTGATTTTGAGTGAAATGGAAAGGCACTGGGGTTTGAGCTGACTCTGGTCATGACCTGACTTACATGTTAAAAGGATCAAGGTGACTTCTGTGTAGACAACAGGCCACAGGGATGGGAGCGAGGAAGCAGGAGACCCCTGGCCAAGTGAAGGAGGCCGCTGATGTGGGTAAAGGGGCAGGGTGGCAGTGGAGGGACGTGACTGGCTGCTGGACACGTTTAAAAGCAGAGCTAAAGGAAAAGACTAATGAACTAGATGTGGGGTCAATGTAAGAGGCAACGAGAAGGTCTCCTACATTATCGGTTTTAGAAGTGAGAACAGTTC
The DNA here is from genome assembly GCA_007922815.1 of Macrotus californicus. NCBI lineage: Eukaryota > Metazoa > Chordata > Mammalia > Chiroptera > Phyllostomidae > Macrotus > Macrotus californicus. The sequence continues at coordinate 1,583 of VMDR010018157.1, read as the reverse complement.
GACAGGGGTGGGGGGTCAGGATTTCTGGATTGTAGATGTTATCCTTGAGATGCTTTGTAAACCTTTAAGTGGGAATACCAAGTGGAAAGCTGGGAGCGTAAATTTTGTGTTCAATAAGAGATTGAGGCTTAATGTTACAAATCTGGGAAGCACAGATGGCATTTAAAGCTATGAGACTGAATGGGGCCACTGAGAGTAATGGCAGAAGTCAGTGGACTGTGGGCCAAGTACAGCCCAGGGCCTGTTTTATACTTGTAAGCAGAGTTTGGTGGGACCACAGCCACACCCCTACTTTTACTGCCTCCGGCTGCTTTGCCCAGCAACAGCAGAGGTCACTGGCTGCCACAGAGACTGTAGGGCCACTTATCTACTGTCTGACTCTTCAGGGAAGAGGCTTGCCAAGCCCCACCCGAGAGAACAGATAGAGGGGTGCGCTAAGGACTGAGCCCTGGAGCATTTCAAAGGTTAAAGTTCGAAAGTACAGAAGGATGCAGCAGGAGACACTGCTGAAGGAAGCCAGCGAAATACAATAACTAAGAAAGTGTTATCCCAGAGGCAAAAAATAAGGATGAGAAATTGATCGACTGTGAAAAGTACTGTTTAGGTCGCATAAGGTCTTAAAAGTGATCATTAAATTTGTTGCATGGGGGTAACACGGAGCAGTTTGGTGGAGCAGCAGTGATGAAGGCCTGGCTGAAGGTGATCCTTGACGATTTGGTTTACATTTCAGAGTAAGAGATTCAATACCTGGTGGGGAAAACCGGTACGTACACACATGGGAGAGGCCTTCTGCAGGGCCAGCTTCCCGTGGCGTGGACAGGTAGGAAGGGGCTGTTCCTGGGGGATCTCCTAGGTGCCAGAGTACAGAGGGCCCTGCTAGGCAGTGACATCATCAGGTCCAGGTTGTCTGACTTCCCCCCAAACACTCTCCTCACTTTCTGTAGGAGGAACTAGCCTTTTCCCTCAGCCCCAGGCCGGCATGGTCAACATCTGTGTGCTATTCCTCGTCACTCTCACCTTCTCTCCTGTGACATCAACATATCCATACCTGACGCTCTGCAGATCAGTCCGGCCCCTTCTTGCACGACAGCCCCTCAGCACAGGCGCTTCGGCTGGGCCTTCCAGCAGCCGCTTCATCAATAACCAAACCTCCATCTGTTTTTCATCTGACAGTTCCTTCTTATTTGTTGTTTTAGGGGTATCTTTTTTATCACTTACAATCACTTTGATAGGGTATTTATTAGAAGGGAGATAAGATAAACAATTATAGTCACCCTCGCATCTGGTCTAGGTATTCACTCTTGTCAAAAACAGGGCTGCATCCTCAGGCCTAACCTAATGAATTCCTTTTTTTTTTTTAAACTTTTTTTTATTGTTTTTCAAGTACAGTTTTCTCCATAACATAATGAATTCTATCAGGCCAATCAATGTACAACTCTGCTATTGTAGCGCAAAGCAACCAGAGGGAGTAAAAACATGTGTATGGCTGTGTTCCAACAAAACTTTATTTATAAATATAAAACAGTGTCAGAACTCTCTGTTCAACTGGACTGAAATAAAATCTTATTCTATCATTTTTAAGT